>JAODKN010000093.1:10074476-10091381 GCA_026774425.1 Petrocephalus zakoni
GGGTACCAGAGTGTGCTGTGGCTACCAGAGAGTGCTGGGATACCAGAGTGTGCTGGAGGAACCAGAGCGTGCTGGGGATACCAGAGTGTGCTGGGAGTACCAAAGAGTGCTGGGGGTACCAGAGCGGGCTGGGAGTACCAGAGAGTGCTGGGGGTACCAGAGTGTGCTGTGGCTACCAGAGAGTGCTGGGATACCAGAGTGTGCTGGGGGTACCAGAGTGTGCTGTGGCTACCAGAGTGTGCTGGGGGTACCAGAGTGTGCTGTGCTAACCAGAGTGTGCTGGGGGTACCAGAGTGTGCTGTGGCTACCAGAGAGTGCTGGGATACCAGAGTGTGCTGGAGGAACCAGAGCGTGCTGGGGGTGCCAGAGCGGGCTGGGAGTACCAGAGCGTGCTGGGAGTACCAGAGAGTTCTGTGGGTACCAGAGTGTGCTGGGAGTACCAGAGAGTGCAGGGGATACCAGAGAGTGCTGGGGATACCAGAGTGTGCTGGGGGTACCAGAGTGTGCTGGAAGTACCAGAGTGTATTGTGGGTACCAGAGAGTGCTGGGGGTACCAGAGTGTGCTGGGGGAACCAGAGAGTGCTGGGGGTACCAGAGTGTGCTGGGGGAACCAGAGAGTGCTGGGGATACCAGAGAGTGCTGGGGGTACCAGAGGGTGCCAGGAGAATACGTAACTCTGAAGCTAGTTTTGTACTGCAGGCTCACGATACAAAGGGCACTTAAGCTGGAAGTTTAGTGTATGAAAAGGAGAGCGAGAACCCAAACCGAATGAAAGGGCAGGCTTTGGCGCGTTCCACGAAAAGGCTTGAAAGGAAGAGTAACCCTGAGGGGTCGGCTGACATGGCACACAAAGGAGGGGGCCCCGCAGGAAGCAGCAGGAGAAACAGCCGAGACAGGGCAGGGGGCGGCAGCGTGTTGAGAGTGCGCTGTGAAGAAGATAGAGCTGTAGTCTCCGAGATCAAGGGTGTCTAGAGTGCTGAACACAGAGCCTTCTCGGGGCTGATGTATTCCCCCAGTCATGGTGTTTGGCAGGGAGTCCAGCCGTCAGAGAGCCGGACTTCTGACTGAATGGCTGCTGGTTCGGGTCCTTGAATGGTTCTCGCTGTTTTATATTGGAGCTCAGAACCACTTCAGAATAAATATTGAAAGTGACTCAGCCCAGTGTGAAGCTTTGGAGAGGAACATCTGTTGAGCTACTGAAATACGATATTAGAAAAGCCAAAGTTTACTGCCTGTGGGGGCTGCAGACGAGGACGCTTGTTAAAACACGGAAGATTTGATTTGACATGGTAGATTACGGATGAACACTTTTACAGTGATATTAATCTAAGGATGGCAGGAATGGATGGACCAGAAATGTGAAGAATAAAGGTTGTTAAGTACTTAACAAGGCTGCAGGAGTCTAAAGCATTTCAGCATCTAAGCTTTTTTGCGTGCTGACCGTGCACGGACATCATCCTCATAACAAGATAACTGTCGTTATAACTGTCGTTTTCATAAAATATAAATAGCATATAAAGTTTGCTTATTTAATGTTATTTTATTTATTTGTACATCAGCGCACCTTGAATAAACAATTTGAACAGATGACCAGTTCCCAGTTAGTTTAAACTCCAGCACTTTCCTTGGTAATGCATCCTCTTGTTTGATATGTTCTGCGACACCTGCAATTTGACTGGCTGGGTGATGACGGCACTCTGCTGTCTCTTTGGGTAACACAGCATTTGTAGAAAGCTATTCAAGTTTAGCCTAACAATAGTGTTCAATAGAAATATACCCTTATTTTTTATTTTTAAGTGTCCCAAATATGTATTTGCTCCTCAGATCTTATTTGATGTTCACATTTGCCATTCAGCCTGTACACAACACTTTGGGATGTTTATCTGCCTAACATTCTGTGCTGAAGACCAGGTGGGCTCTAATGCATGGGCAATGCTGCAGACTAGGCGTGCTCCAATGCATGGGCAATGCTGCAGACAAGGCGTGCTCCAATGCATGGGCAATGCTGAAGACCGGGTGTGCTCCGAAGCATGGGCAATGCTGCAGACAAGGCGTGATCCAATGCATGGGCAATGGGGTCCTAGATAAAACAGTTAGGTCCTGTAAGTAAAAAATAAAATGCTGTGTCCAGCTTTTAACCAAAACTGGATGCAATTTGTCCCATATCTTTGTATCTGGACTGAAATATAATCTTGACCACGTGACCGATTCCTCCCTAAACAACTTTTAAAATCTTATCTTTGTCACCCCTGCCCCCTAGGCTGACAACTACACCACCACAGAAAATAGTTGGGGGCCCTCTGACAACTCAAATTATAGCCCTGGGGCCTCTGAACTTGTCGAAGACCAATCATATACACTATATTGCAAAAGTCAGTATTGGCCTCTAGGGGGCAGTGAGACATTGTTGTTAAATTTTGTCCCAAGTCACACATAGATCTACACTGGCTGGTACAAAATACAGCCCTGCTCCCGTTAGCTGTGGCAAGGTGCGTAATGCCTTGCCTTACTGCGTAATAATGAGCCAGTGACCATGATGCCCCTTTATGATACAGTAAAAAAGGCATGGCAGTGGTTAGCATGCAGCACTTAGCCCGGAGGGCAACAATGTCATCCAGGCTGCAAGATTAGATCCACAGAGCACCTCGCTATGGCAGTGTAAGTGATGCGCCACGCAGGACAAGGCAGCTTAGCTGGGCACCTGTTAGTGTAGCCGTCTGCACTGGCAAAAAGCTTGTGCCATTAAGGCTTGTGCAGGGGGGGTGGCATAGGTACTCCCCAGGCCCAAATGCCCTTGTAATGAGAGATGCAATTACTATCAATATCTCTGCCTGCCCGTGGCAGTCATGTGTGGAGTGACAGCATGCAGGGTCCCAGCTGTGATTGCGTCAGGCTGAAGGGTGACGACGGCCGGGGGAGGAGGAATGTCAGTGGCAGGCGTGGTGGCACTCGGCAGTATATTTAACGTAGCCAGAAAAACCAGCCCGCTCTATTTTAAGGGCATGTGACTCCCTCAATAGACACAGATTGTTATGCTTTGCGAGGCTCCTGAACCCATTACTTTACAAGGTGTATAACGCGCCATTCCAGCTGTGCCTGAGAATCACCCCTGGGGCGATGGCCCCGTCCGAATGACGACGGGGCCACAGGGGTAGAGATGGATTTGTTTCAGCGGGAGCTTTCCGAATGCAACACGCTGCTTAGATTTATGACGACACATGGAAGTGTGTGAAAGCCCCTCAATCTGGGAATGTGCCACCAGTGCCAGCATTATGAATGGGCAGCACCATTTTGTCACTATTATAGAAGAGCAAATATTAAAATGAGGCACAGACAATGAAGGAACAGGGAGAATAACATAGATGCAGGTCATTCTTCAAAGTAGGATTTCGTCAGTAGAGGCAAATAAATTTCTCCTTTGACTCAAGTTGCCCTGCCCAAAAAGTCCAGGACGTAGGTGAAGATATACACCCTTACTGATCTGTATAGACCCTTAAATTGCCCCCACTGATATTGAGTATAATGTGCCATTTACATCAGGACCACTACAGGTTCGTGTTTCCTGCCTTATGGTCTAAAAAGTAGGGCAGTTTAATTAGCTCTGGCCTTGTAATCAGATGCAAGAAAAGCAATTCTGCATTCTGCTTTGATGCTACTTAGAACCAGGCGAAGGTACATTTAGGGCCAGCCTTAAGATAATCTTGGGAAATTTGAGCATTTTCATAAAAGCTGTGGCTATTTAAAAATAGCAAACAAATATTAAAATCATAACCCAGGTGAAGCGGACTCAGAATCGCATATGCATCCCCCAATCCAGTGTGCACTGACATTGTTGGAGCCCTGCTATTTAGTCAGGATTCCCCAGTTTGCACCCCCCAGTACACACCCATGCAGTGAAGTGAGACCTCATAGTGCGTGATTATACATGCACACCTCGTGCCTTACACTCCCCACCCAGCTCCCAGCTGTGAGATGGGTGTACGGATGGTTTTACTGTATGAGTTTGTGTATTATTATAAATAATAAAAACCCAAAAATAAAATTATAATAATCCATCCGTCTTCCACCTGTGCATCCTGGTCCGGGTCATGGCGAGGCCTGGAGCCCTGATAATAATGTCTTACCAGGCCTACACATTCTCCCCAGAACCCCTTTAATGACGTCCCCCACGCCCACCGTGTGACTTTATCATATCACCTCCAATACAGCTACCATTGTTTTTTTGTGACATTTCGAAAGAAACCTGCCAGTAAGTCAGTGATCAGATGCTGATGGTGGCAATGACTCAGTTCCATGTGTATGTGCAGCTTGCTGATGTCTTTAACTGTCACATCCTTTGCCAATAAATGAAAGGTAGGGAAAAACATATAGGAATATGGAAAACATATTTATGTGTGGATTCGCCTGCTGTGACATTTCAGGGAATCTCCCTCTCTTCTCTTCGTTTCCCTTCTCCTCCATTCCCCTTTCTTCCCTTCCTTCTCTTTCCTTCCCTTCTCTTCAGCTTTGTTCTATTCCCCTTTCTTCCCTTCTCTTCCCTTCCTCTTAATTCCATTTTCTTCCCTTCCCTTTCGCTTTCTTCCCTTACCCTTTCTACCATTCTCTTCCCATCCTCTTAATTCCATTTTCTTCCCTTCCCTTCCCCTTTCTTCCCTTCTCTTCCCTTCCTCTCAATTCCATTTTCTTCCCTTCTCTTCTGCTTTGTTCCCTTCCCCTTTCTTCCCTTCCCTCCTGCTTTGTTCACTTCCCCTTTCTTCCCTTCCGCTTTCTTCCCTTCCACTTTGTTCCCTTCCCTTTTCTTCCCTTCCCCTTAATTCCATTTTCTTCCCTTCCCTTCTGCTTTGTTCCCTTCCCCTTCCTTTCTTTTTCTTCCCTTCCTCTTAAATCCATTTTCTTCCCTTCCCTTCCACTTTGTTCCCTTCCCCTTTCATCCCGTCTCTTCTGGACTGGAGTTTGACACCCCTGCTCTCTATAAAAATTACCCCGATCTACCCAACATTCTGATCGTAGCACTGCCTCTATTTGCCTCTTCGAAAGCTTGTATGACCATTCTATGACCATTTATTGCCCTAAAAAGTTACAACAGCAGGTATGTTTATGCTCTTTTTTAACACAGTACCTCTAGCTAAAGCAGGTGCATACTTTACAGAACTCAGTAACCATTGCTAGCTAGTGGCCTGGGGACAGCAGTACACTTCTTTATTTTTTTTACTTTTGTTTGTGAGCTTCTCTATTGCATGGACCGACTAGGTAACTGCTAGTCAACTCTCACTCCCTGATCTAACGTTCTGCCTCACTGGCTGCATGACAGACCAATATATGTGTCTCTAATATATATGTCTGTGCTTAAATTAAAAATTTAAGACGCCTGGTTAGTTCTAGTACAGACATTTATCAGTCTGCCGTGCATCAAACTATTAAGAAATCTTATTCAAAGAAACAGATATCTATAATACAGTAGGGCTATTTTTAAATCATGTAACCTGACAGACAATACAGTCTCACAGGGATTGCCTTTTGAGACATTTTATAGAGTGAGTACAGCCTGTCTTGAAAGAATTACAGAACGCCTGCGGGTTTGTAGCTCTGAGCTCAACATGAGATTGAGGGCCAGCTGAGGTGTATTTCCTCTCATCGTCCTCACCATCGATCGTTTGCCCTATCAGGTACATATTCAGGCCATCGCTCCTTAGCAGGAGGTGCGCAAATAATCAATAGCAATAGCAATGACTGAGAGGAGTCCTGTGCACGTCCTCGCTCTAAAAGGTGCTTGCGCTGCCATAAACTTCAAGTATTTAATAGGAATCTTCACCAAACTGATTAAAGTTTACGTGACAAAGCGGGTCTGATTTTTTTAAAGGATGGGGGAAAGACATGTCATTTTGGGCAAAGTAACAGATTATGAAACATCTTCTACGTCATCATAGTATAACAGAAAGACTTTAGTGTAGTGTCAAGGATATTTTACGCCTGTGCTGAATCAGCGCTGCACTTTTCTTGCAGTGTTTTGTGGAGCTTTCCTGGTTTTCTCCAGCTTAAATACATGGGTTGTTAACAGGTTGTCTATGGCTCAGCATAATGAGGCTGAAGCCTACTGTATTGTTCCAACATGTAACTTCTAACTGTAGCAAAAATCCTCTGCCTGATCTGAGACATCAATCAACCAAATAAAGGAATAATAAGGAATGATATTTACAAACCTGTAGCAGATATCTGACATGCCCATCCATCAGTCGCTGATGGTCTAATGTGCTGCTATAGCCAACTCAGTGCTCCTCATTATTGAGGGCATATTGGTCCAACACATCAGCCACAGAGCAGATAGATCAAAAGTGAGAGCAATGGCCATTTGTACGCAAAGCATCCGTGTCTCCGTACCTTCCGGGCAATATGAAAAGGGAACCAGAGTGACTGTGGCTACTCAACAGAACAGATTTAGCATCTACAGTGAATCTCTTGACACTGAAACAAACGTTTATCCCAGACCTGCGGTGTAAATATGACAGGTTATTTATAGGATGTTTGTCTCCAAAAACCCATCTTCATGTGAAGATTTTACTGGAAAGGATCCTATTTATTTACTCCAAACATGGATTGTATTTGAGGGTGGCGTTTTTGCAGTTTGGTAAATATGTATTGGCCGGCGGGACTGTGCGCCTTAGGATCATGTGACGACTGCCCTTGATGTTTACTGGGATGTACAGGGAGAGATGTGGTGATTGTGATTGTAGCCGATTAGGGGACTATTTGAGACAACGGCATGTAAATATCTGCAGTGTAAATATTTGAAAATGCGATACACAAAGGGCAAGTAGATCTACAGCACTGAGCCATAGAAATAATGAGGAAACAAGATCAGCAAACCCATTACATATGTTCTCAATTAGCTTTCTGCATAAACGGCTAAAAGCAATGAAGCATGGTTTGCATAACCACTCTGTTCATAAGCTATCATAGCGTTGTCTGGAATTTTCACGTGGATGTAGTTCTCCTGGGCGGTCTATAAATATTTGTCACCCCTGACCTATGCTGCATGACCTCAACATGATGAACCATGTCTAAATACAACCAAATTAATGCTCAGTGTCGCAATTTTCCTGATGTATGTGAACTGTGCCATTGAATGAAGCCTCGCTGAAAGATAACTGACGCCGAAAGTGAATTTTAGTCAGTTTAAACAGTTTGCAAAACAGTGAGTCATAGAACTGAACTGTCGATGCTCCAAACGTGGAGAAAGGCCAGGATTTCCACCAGAGTCGGCTGTGTAACTGTTCGTCAGTGCAACCTGGGCTCTGCTCCAACATTATTTGTTAATCAGCTTAATCATTTCTGGTGAGTCAGATCTAAATATTAGCCCTCAAACACCTGTCTACACTTCACAGTGTACTCCGCAAGGCCATTTCATTACCCAGTCTGTTTGGAAAATGTTGCAGTTTTATTTCTGATAAGGTTTTTTTGTTCGAAGGCGAAGGACAGGGCTCAGCCCATTATCGATTTTCTTTTGAAGAGACATTCGATTAAGTGAAACACGGACTGTTTAAGTAACTCTGGGAAGACAGTGATACAGCCGAGTGACATACTGCAAACACATTTTTACTTCAGGACGTGCACTAAACAGGATATGATCGAAGAGGAAAACAGCGAAACATGAAGAACTAATGTCCGGGAAGGCCTGGAATATGAATGTGGCTCTTACCTCGCTGCTGTTTTTCCAGTGATTTTGAGTCAGAACTCCCCACCACAGAGAACAAAACAGCAACGGAGTGTGAAAGCGAATAGCGGCGATTATCCTGCGCGGTTAGCCTGGGCCGACATCCGTGATGGAAAAGTAATTGACGGGGACCCTATTGAAAAATGAAACGTGTGTAATTTCAATGTAGCACTGCAATTTTATTTTCAGATACACATGCTCATCTGCTTAATACCTTTAAAAAAAACACAGAAAAAGCTGCTTTGGGTCTTTTGCACACTGGAGGGTAGAGGCTGACAGGCAGACAGAGGATAGAGGAGGAGAGTGACAGCGTGTAGCAAAAGGAGAGACGGGTGTGAGGGGCCCGGAAAAAGAGAACGGGATCCCAGCCAGGGAGGCGATGATGCTCCGAGCAGAGATGTCCCAGGCAGACCTGTTGAAGAGGACGGAACCTGTTGTAGGAGCTCAGTCACGGATGGAGGCACAGGGGAGCAGAAGCGCAGAGCCGGGGTTGCGGGTTGCGACATCGTGCTTTTTTTAGCAGGAAAGGCAGGCGTGTGTCTTACCCCCCCCCCCTAAAATGCGAGTAGAGTGCCTTGCAGGAGAATGAGCTCAAACAGAGATGGGAAATAAGGGACGAAGGATGAGTGAGGGTGGAGATAGAAAGGGATGGGGGGAAGGTGATGAAGGGGAGAGAATCAGATCCTTACTACATGACAATTACGGCTAACCTTCCCTTCCTATGACAGGGGCTGGGTGGGGGGCATGTGAGGAATGAAAATAAGGAGGCGGGTGCCACCTGGACTGGGGGGTCTGTCGCAGCAACAGACAGGGAATCCAGAGCTCCGTCCTGGACTCTGCGACAAGGCCTCCCGCAAGGCTGAGAGCCGCTGCCGTCCGCCGCCTCTTCCACCTTCTGTTTGGCTGCAGATTTGGCATCTGGCAGAGCCAGCCTTATTAAATGGGAGGCTGTCTGGGTCAGCCGCGCCCACTGTAAGCGGAGAGACCTGTAGGTCCGGCCCCCCGCCCTGCTTTCTGACTTTTTTTGAATGGGCAAAGACGGCGTGGTTATTGAGGAAAAGAAGAAAAAAACGTGCAAGGCCCTGATAACTGGTTCTAAATAAATGCAAATGTAACAGAGTCTATTTTTCTCCTTTTCACTTTCAGACCTGGAGACGATATCGGTGCGGCGGCCAACGCTGTGAGCTGACCAAGTTCCTGCATCCACTTGGTATATATTTTTTCGAAACGACTGGTCCAACTTTGGTTACTTCCAATGACTTATTTTCCGTGTCTATTTCCTCTTGGTTTGAACAGTGGACGTGGAATGAAGGTTACGGATGAAGCAGCTGATTGGTGGTGAAGGGCTGGTCTAGACTTTGTGTGGAGCGGCATCCTGACAAACATTCACACACACACACGCACACACTCTCTCTCTCTCTCTCTCTCTCTCTCTCTCTCTCCTAGCTGCTTGTCACAACTCTGCCCCGCTTTTCCACTTGTGTTTGCACCTCTCCGAAGAGGATGTTGCGACTTTGGTCCTCCAGCTGCCTCTGAAGGCTCAAGAAGGGAGAGCAGGAAATTTATGGACGTCTTCTTTACACTTCTTCTTTTTTTTATATATTTCTCTCTCACTCTGCCCCCCCCCACCCTCCTGTTTTCTAGCACCGGCTCTTCTCCCTCGCTCCCAATTTTTCTCATCCCTCCTGCACACTTTCACCAGTGCTTTAACCCACTCCGGCATGCCCGGCGAGAGATAATGTGACCTTCTGCCAAAGTGCCAGAAAGCACGCCACGGGCACCGCGGGCTCCTCTGTCGATACTGAAATAGACTCAAACAAGTGCCGAGAGAAGAGAAAGAGGAGGGGGTGAGAGAGAGAGAGAGAGAGAAAAGGAAAGGCACCGTGGAAGCGACAAGCAGAGAATGAGCCGTCGGCTGCCGGGGCTGGATGCGGGTAGCCAGAGCAGGTAATGAATTACCTTCACTCTTTTGTATTTGATGCCATCCTACTCGGTCAAACAGGTGCGCCCTCTACGAAAAGGTCGGCCGTCACCACGTATTGTTTGCATTTACGGTGCCCCGGGGGGGGAATTGCTACTTTTGCTAATTCATTCGGGTCGCCCTCCAGAAAGTCCTGTTGCATGCATTTGGTGCGGAGCGCTCTGCGAGCCGGCATCTCCGGACCGGCGCCGTTTCAGGCGACGGACCCATAGCCGGTGCCGTGATTCCAGACGACAGTTGTGTAGCAGGTGTGCAGCTCAGCATGAGTCTGGCCCAAACAAGGGGGGAAAAATTGCATTTTGGAGGGTGAGGGCCACTGGCCAGGGTTAGGACACGTGTAGGATAAACAGGTCAACTGCTTGGTGAGAATTACAGAATAAAAACGGTAAATGTGATCTTATTAAAACAAAAATTGGGAGTGTTTACGCATGTGTGGCATAAAGTGATCAGGAATTTCTGGTAAATTTCGACAAGTTTCAGAAGTAGGCATTTGATTGCACTGCTAGTATTCAGTAACAATATATATGGCAATTTAATTATCCCTGACAAGTAAGATGAAATAGCATTTTTTTTTTAAATTATGAACTGTTTAACTATTTTATCGAGAGAGTGTCCGTTTAAAAAAAAAAAAAGTGAATCGGTGTCATTTGTTGAGATGCTTTCTTTTGGTTTTGGAGGGACAGTTTAGTTTTGGGGCAGATAAGAAGGGCAGGAAGCTGGGAGTCGCTATTAGGGGATTCAAAGCTGCAGCAGACAGTGCGACCTGACGGGAGAACAATGGCCAAGCAGGAAGGAGAGCTCCAGCTCCCCTGAGACCTCTGCTCCCCAGCTCCTCCATCAGCTCTTTAAACTGTATCCACATCTACATCTATTTTTTCATATTTGGGGGAAGCATTGTGATGCATAGACCGTGGTCTTAAATGTGCTTCCTTCAATTACCCTCTTTATATTAAATGGGGGTTAGGTAACTGGAGACCTCAGAAGAAGGGTCATATTTAAAGGCCGCAAGTTGGTTGCAGAACTTTGAAATAATCTCCAGGTATCCATCTGTAATCCATCCATCCTTAGATCCATTTTCTATACCCGCTTATCCTGTAAAACTTAAAGTTAAGGAAAAAAATATCATGGCTTGACTTCAATTTTCCAAATTTCCTTTCTCTGTAAACTGACAGGTTTGTCTTCAGCTTAAAATAGGAAGGAGGTGTTAGGATGACAACTACACTCAGAGACCACTTCATTAGCTTGTTCCGGGTTGGACCCACTTTTGCCTCCTGAATTATTTCAAGGGTAGACATATTATGCATTCAGGGAAGCATTTCTGTGCACCACTGTTGCACCACTGTGAATTACTTTCACACTTGTGGCTTTCCTGTTAGCTTTAACGAGTCTGGCCATTCCCCTCTGACCTCTCATTAACATAAATGCCATTGACTAGATTTTGTTTGTTTATTGCAATGGTCTCCATAAAAAATATAGTGTGTAAAACTCCAAGGAGCGTGGCTGTTTCTGAGATGCTATTATCACTATGTGTGATACCAACAAACACACATGTTCAGAATAGCTTGACCTGGCGTCGTAGCTGTTCCAGTGCTTAGTTGCACCATAAATGAACCTATTGACTCTTGTTGGCACCCTGTATACATTTGGTTGTAGCCAGATGATTTGTGTGATTTGTGAAGCTCAATTTTATAAAAATCTGTGGCTTTTTATTGCTGGGGTTAGAATTTTAAATAAAATAAAATTGAATGGATGGTCCAGAATATACAAACGTAAGTTTGTGTGTGCGTGTGTGTGTGTGTGTGTGTGGGGGGGGGCAGCTCACCGCTTCCATGGCTCTGTGACGTAGAGGCTGATGCACTGATTTCAGTATGCTGGCTCCAGTCTCCCAGAACTGGTCCATCACACAGCAGGGGCACATGAAGTCCACCCGGCCTTAAAATAAACCTACGCGGGTTCTGGTTATTTTACCAATTAGATTAGGCCTGGGCTACAGGTGCGGCTGTTAGCCGCGGTCACACGGCTCTCCATCTGTTTCTGTCTGACGGAGAGCCTCCGTGGCCAGAAGCAGGGCCGGAGCGACATGGTAGGTCGCGTGAATCAGTGGCGTGCTGTGCCAGGGTTGCTAGGCGAAGTAAGACAAGCTGGTAATTACGGCGACGCTTTTAAACGGGTACAGCTATAATTCCCATAAAAAGTCGCCAGTGTTTCCACAGCACTGGGACATGAGGAGAGAGCCGGGGTGGGGGGATGGGGCAGGACAGAGACCATCCGAAATGCGCGCAGTCCACAGCCCTGCGGCTTTGGAGCTTTTCATCATTTCCTGCCCAGCTCACGATAGACACGTGACAAATACAAAGGCCCGGCCGGGCGTCAAATTGGAAAGAAAGGCTGCCCGGTGCCAAGCGACTCCGAAAACAGAAAGGGTTGCGGCACTGTGCTCTGATGTACCCCTACGGGGCCCGTCAAAAGAAAAAAAATAATAATTAGAAGAAAGAAAGTAATAGAGCGTCAAATGCGTGCTTATGAATCAACGATCGCGCAATTCCCTTTCGGTGCAAGTAGGAGCTTATTTAAGTATATGTTTGACTAGATCAGACTGACATAGATTAAATATATTTTCCTCCAAATTTGACGGGGGTATTATACACAGAGATGAAAGAGATCACAGGGGCACTGTGCTTAGAGGAGTCACAGGGGCTCTGATGAGAGCTTTTCAGAAGAGGACAAACATCCAAGGCAAAAAAACGAGCCAATTATTCTCAAGGCGCGTGGCATGCAGCGAGAAAGATATGCTTCACTATCCTAATAACAACGGACGCGTGAGTCTTCAGCTAAGTCCCAAGCATTTACACTAACAAAAATAGTGTTGGGCGACTTTTACATTTTTTTTTTAAATGTAAAAAAACAAAAAAAAAAAAGATTGGGAATAACCTCCAGAGCTGCCGTTCAGGGTTAACCTCGTCAGCTCTCCCGCCTGCTCTCTGCCAATCAGGCCCGGTCAGCCCGATGAAGAGCCGAGGTGTCTGGGGAGTCGGGCTTTCATTTGCATCCAGCCGGAAGAGACTGGGAGAAAGGGGGGGGGTGGGTGGAAGAGAGCAAACTGTGACGGGACAGACGTGCGCGCGCACACGCTGCGAGAGGAATCGGCTCTAGAGAGGGATGGCTCGCAAGCAGAGTACAACGGCGCAAGGTCACGGGCGCGGGGCCGTAAATCCGCCCACGTCGGGAAGGGGCATATAAACTCACATAATCTTTGCCGGCGAATTTATGCTGCTCATAAATTATGGTGGAAACGTGACGGGCCGGCCGGCGCGCTTTTGTTCACGAGCGTGCTCTTGTGCGAAAGCGGGCGGGGGGGTGTTCTGGGAATCCTTCCAGGCGAAACTACGAAGTCAAACCTGCATTCATGCTTTCCGTCGTGTGTACTTACTGCACCGGGACGCTGACTGGCAGACCTCCTGCACACTGCCAGTGAAGAGTGATATTGATGAAGGATCACGAAGAAATAATAGTGATTAGCAGCACCGAGCAATAATGACCGCGGGAGCAGCAGGTAAATAACGTCAATGGACGATAAATGAGACCAAATATCGCAAACACAAATGGCGAGAGAGATCGGTGCTGATGGAGTGAGCGTGTGGATGATGGGCGGTTTAATTCACAGTGCCCTTTCATCCTATAATTAGCAGCTGTTGAGTGGCCTCCAGGCTCGCTTCTGAACCGTGTGGCTGCAGCTCTGATGTTTCCTCGCCGTCTGTCAGAGTGTTTCTCTGCTGATGTGTTGTGTGGTGCTCTGCCCTTATCTGTATGCAGGGGATGCACCTCACTGGCCATCGCTCAGTCTTCAGGACGGCCAGTGACTGATCCGGGATCAGAATTCTATCATGCTTGCCTTCCTTGTCCCCTGTGGTCCAGCACAGACCTTCACGGCCCTCCTAAGAGCAATAGGACGTATCCCGCCTCGGGGGATGTGAAATGATAGCGAGGCCAAGTTGTAAATGATCGAGCAGATCAATGGTTGCCCAATTGCAACTGGTCTTGTCGCACCCAGGATGTCACAACAGCGCGACCTCAGCCTAAGCCAGTGTTTCCCAACCCGGTCCCCGGGGACCTGCAGGCAGTCCATGTTGGGAGCTGGGAGGGAGCAATAATGTGTATTGTGGGGTTCCTGGAACCCGGGTTGGGAAACACTGACTAAGCAGGTGCTCCGGAACATGACCGAGCGGTTTGCTATCGCTTCAGTCCCAGTTAAATGCCAGGGCTATCATTTCCGTGTCAATGGAAATGTCTGCGTTCGTAATGTGATTAAGACTCGCAGGAGTCCTGCAAATGTCAGTGTTCAGTTAGAGTTATGACAGCCACGTGGGTGCGACTGCATGGACCCGGGTACAGTGCACCTTGGCTCCATTATGACACTGGCCAGTGCCAGCCGGCAGCCAGCAGATGGAAGTCACGTGATCACTGCTCTCCGAGAGCCTCACCTCTTATGGATCCTGCGATTGCCTTGTTCTCCGGTTCCAAAGGCTAAATGGCCATGTCTGCTGGGATGCCGGGTGGGCGGGGCTTATCTGCTGGGATGCCGGGTGGGCGGGGCTTATTTTGATCCCACGACCGCCCTTCAGATACCCTTCGGATAGCATGTGTTGATGCCCTGATTTCCTCATATGGAGAAAAGCAGGACATCTGAGACCAGAATCACCATGGAACGACATGTATGATGTACACAAATACAAATGTTTATAATACAGCAATAACAGAATCCCTGCATCTTATGAACTGCCAGCTGCCTGTCTGGGAATGTGTTGGATGATGTGTAGTGTTTTGGTATGAACACCGTGTAGGGCCTGCAAATACTGTACTGTACAAGCACAGGTCTTTTCTTGTAAGTATCACTGTATCTGAAAAATCCCGGGGTCACTGGATCATTAAACTCACGACAGAAAATACCATTTTTAAAAAGGTGAATTGGAATGAAATGCAGGACGTGCAACAGAAAAGGTGTAATTTGTACATTCATGTACCTGGAATTTTTGCGTTTTTTGTTATTTATTTTTGACCAAGTGAAATATGATGCGCATTTTCTTTCAATGAAATTCTCTTCATGTGGGCACAGTATCATCTGACTAATTATCATCGTTGTTTTGGCATTGATTACGTTTGTTTTTTGCATTCGTTTGCTGCCCTCCACCAGCCCTCCTGCATTTAGTAGCCAGTGGCTGGTGTAATATAATATTTCTATACCACATTCTCCAGGTTTGCGCTATACTTTCGATGAAGAGTAGCATTTGGGGATGTGGGTAACACTTCTTATTTTTACGCTAATTGACTAACTTTCTAAAGAAAGATCACATCTAAATGTTAAAGTACGGTATAAACTCTCTTTTTAGAATGGCTTATATTAACGAAATGCCATTACGTTTAGCTGAGGTTTACTTGGGTAGATTGAGCACTTTCTCGCAAGCGACTCGCCTTTTGTGCCAGTTGTTCCTTGCTATCAGTGAGGCTGTGCTCTGGCCTGCTGAGCAAACAGGACCCTGACACCCAGATGAAGGGCATTGCTGTACATCCACAGCGGGTCGATCTCACAGAGGGTCTTAATCTGATCCCCATCTTTCCCAGCATGATGAAAACAACCTTGGACAACCCCTGCCAATCAACCAGCCAGGGGTCAGCCTTCGCGAGGGATTCTCATGAAACCTGGCTGAGGCCGAACGGACTGTAGCAATGCAGGTGTACCGAGCACCGCTTCCCTGTACTTTCCGTAACTCTGCACTCTGCAAAGATCGAGCAAATGAAAGAAAATGGAAAATTGCTGTACTATATGGTACCAATAGCGGGGAAGTGCGGCAGTTCGTAAGTTCAAATCCTAAAGCCAGCTGTACGTGACACGGTCATTCTCTTAACAGCCGGCAAGGCCGGGATAGAGAAAGCATTGTGACAGGCTAAAGGATGAAGACAATGTATATGCATGGTAACATTACTTTAATTATGTACATATAAATGGGCCACACAATGTTCATGCTGCTAGCCGTTACCCACAAAAGGACAGTTAAACCTTTGCAAGTGCTGGAACCATCCATGTTATCCATGGAGAACACATTTGTGACTGTGGATTTAAATTTTAGCATATATAAGTCGTCTTTGAATTCAGAGCGACATAATGGAATTCCGTCTCCAGATATTATATTTCGGACTTTTGCAATGAATCTGTAATGTATTTTTTTTTTTTGTAATTTGTAATATCCCTTCTCTTGCAATTTTTACTTAAGTTTTCCAGATGTCCTCTTCATACATGTTACGAAATGCCCAGGTCTACATTTGTGAAGGTCAAGTTGACATGAGTGGCAAGCTGGAGTGGCGTGTTCGACTCGGGCACCATCACCGAAGAATGGATTCGTTCACATAATTCATCTCAAATCATTCGAAAAAGAGAGACACTTTTTATTTATTCCAACGAGTCCCTCTCACTCCGGGCAATGGGCTACTGAACAGAGAAGAGCCGGGGGCTTTAAAATTATACCTTACAAGCTGACAGAACATTAAATTACCCACTGTTATCTTCTCCTTTTCATCTGTATTCCGGTGTCAATTTAATTACACAAAAATGTCGTTCTTTTGAGTAAAGTGTACCGATCGGTAAAACATCAAATATTCTAGAGGATGAAGACGTACATCACTTCCATAAGGTTTTCGTTTTGACCTTATTTAATTGTTTTAATCGCAAAAGCAGGCGGCAGGGGTCGAAAGCAGAATCTCAGTATGACAAAACGGCCTGGGGAATTGGCAGCGGTTTATGGGTGGGAGATAACGCCGGGGTGTTTAACACAGCAGATTCAGATTTAATAGATTTTTTCTGATATTTTGGTGCCCTTCAATACATTTATCTGGAGGGGTAAATTTGACCAGTGGGGTGAAAATGACTCTACTTGTGTAGCGGGTGCTTAAAAATCGATGCTCTGCTCCGAGCAAAATATACACATTCTCTCAGCAGTCAGAGCACTATGCCTGCCAGTCTGTTACACATTCTCTCGGCAATCAGAGCACTCTGCCTGCCAGTCTGTTACACATTCTCTCGGCAATCAGAGCACTCTGCCTGCCAGTCTGTTACACATTCTCTCAGCAGTCAGAGCACTCTGCCTGCCAGTCTGTTACACATTCTCTCGGCAATCAGAGCACTCTGCCTGCCAGTCTGTTACACATTCTCTCAGCAGTC
>JAODKN010000093.1:10119703-10138866 GCA_026774425.1 Petrocephalus zakoni
CTGCAGGACAGCATCTACCCCACAGCCCTCACACTGCTGAACACACAGCGCTCACACCTCTGCCATCCGGGAAGCCCGATAGAGTGCTGCACACCCGCACAACCTGGCTGCAGGACAGCATCTACCCCACAGCCCTCACACTGCTGAACACACAGCGCTCACACCTCTGCCATCCGGGAAGCCCTATAGAGTGCTGCACACCCGCACAACCTGGCTGCAGGACAGTGTCTACCCCACAGCCCTCACACTGCTGAACACACAGTGCTCACACTTCACCTGAATTTATCTGGACTGGAGACACACAGACATCCTGGCCATGCTGTTATATTTATATTTATTTATACTTACTATATTCACAATGTGAATACCTCCACCAGTGCAATAATTCCTTGCTATTCATATTCAGTATTCACACTCAGGCACTTTATTTTAATGTATATGCTTAAGAGTCTTATGGTTGTACAACCACAGCCCGTCACTGCTGTAAATAGCATCCTGTGTATATATATGCACACATTACCTCTCTCCATCCACTTGTTTGTAATTCACTTCTTACACTTATATTTATTCCACCTCCTTTTAGCATATTAGTATATTATTGTCTATTGTAAATTCTGTTATACTGTTAATTTGTAAATTTGTTCATTTGTAAATTTAAGTCCTCCTCCTAATGTGCATCTGCTGGCTTGCTTCAAACAGCATCCCATTGTACTTGTGACAGTGACAATAAAGATTCTATATCTATCCATCCATCCATCCATCCACACCTCTTCATGGCAATGGTATTCCCCAATGGCGGTGGTCTTTCAGTAAGATAATGCAACCTGTCACATTACAAAAACTGTTCAGGAATGGGTTGAAAAAAATCAACAAAACAGGATTTTGACTTTGCCTCCAAATTCGCCAGATCTGCTGGATGTGCTGGAAAAATTAGTCCAAACCATGGAGGCTCCACCTCGCTACTTTCTGGATGTAAAGGATCTGCTGCTAAAATTTTGGTGCCAGATACCACAGGACATCTCCAGAAGTCTTGTGGAGTCCATGCCTCTGCAGGTCAGAGCTGTTTTGGTGGCATGAGGGGCTGGACAAAATTAGACAGGTGGTTTGAATGTTCTACCTGACTGGTGTATAAATGTCTAAATTATAGGGGATTTTCCTAACACAGACTAACCTTTGCTTAGGGCTGAATTGCAGATCTTACCCAAACAGAGCAGCGTGGAAGCCACTCTGTTTATGTGAAGTGCTGCACCGAGACACATCCTTCTGATTTATTTCAGTTTTCAAGGACTGGACACAAAACGCATTCTGGTTACAGGGCATTAAGTCATTGAGTGTAAAGCATTATTTATGATCGCTTATGATAACTTGGGACAGACACTCTTGTTCCTGTGCTATTTACCCTTGGAACACAGATTGGAATATGATGAGATGAGTTTATTAAAATGTTTTTCAGGGCTAACTGGGGATGGGGTCCACATGACACAAATGCACAGAGATGGGCTGTAACAAAGCACAGGAGTAATGTTTTAGCTAACTATTTCACATCCAACCATCCATCCGTTGTTCATCATCTTTGATACAGAACAGGACTGTGTTGAGCCAATAACCTGTTCTAGAAATCAAAGGGCACATGGCAGGCAACATACTGGAGAGGATGCCAGTCCATTACAAAGTGCACACACATGAACACATACACACACACACACATACATAGACTATAGGCAATTTAGTGACAGCAATTCCCCTTGTAGAAACTGGTGTCCTTAGAGTAATCCCATGCAAACACGCACTATAAATACACTAGAACCGGAATACAAATTTATTGTTGGATAAATGTTTCCTGTTTCAAGTTTTATTTGCCACATTTCAAGCTTGAAACATATATTCATGCATCCATCCATCCATCCATGTTGCTTTAACTATATTTTATCTGGCGTATTCACTAGTAAGACACGAGTGTCAGTGCAGCATGGACAGCATGGAAGATTCAGGGGGCCCAGCATAATGGCTGCAGAATACATAGATTATATATGAAGTGGAACGGGGGTGACATTTTGTCTGGGTGCCAAGAATTTCTATATATGCCCCTGGTAAAACATAGCGATAATAATAATAATAATGGCAAATATAATTAAATACAGGGGTATTGAGAAGAAGCTACATAAAACCATTGCCATTAAATGCTCGCTGCCTTAATATTTAGCAATCTTTTAAGTCTGGAAAAGGAAACCTTCAAGTGATTTCTTAGACATATGTGATAAACAGCAATCATAACCCTTGGCCTTGAGGCAAATTAGGTAAATACATGGCAACCGCAGTTGCCACCCTTCACCAAAAAATAAAAATGAAATATAGATCATTCTATATTTCAGCAAAGTATATCAAGAGTGACCCCACCCCATTTGCACTCAGCCAGCCATGTAACGTAACTGGGAATGTGACTCATCAGACCAGCCCACCTTCTTTCATCCAACATGGTCATGTTCTGATGCTCACGTGCCCATTGTAGCCACTTTGGGTGGTATACAGGGGTCAGCATGGAATCTGATTGGCCGGCAGCTACAGTACGTAGATACTTAAGCAGCAAGCTGCGATACACTGTGTGTTATGACACCATTCTGTCATAGTCAGCCTTAGGAGTTGCCGCTACAGTAAAATTTCTGGACCACCCCATTGTTTGCTGCCACCCCATTGTACATTGTACAAGTTTACAGCAGTAATGCTGTATTGGACGCAGTGCGTGTGGATGCTTCATATGTTTATGAATTTCTTTTCCATTGATTCTCCTTTTCCGTCAGCCCTTCTGTGCTTCCTCCTCCTTCACCCACATGATTTTTCAGCCTGGGCCATGACTCAATCAAAGGCCAATCTGGAGCTGTCACCCCCCTGTTCATGTTTTGTCACTAATTTATTAGTGGGATAAATCATTGTCCTGCTCTTTTCAAACATGAATCCCCTGACAGCTGACAAACGCTGTTTTTCCATGCTGCCTGTGGAGTCATCATCTACATCCCCAGCCAGTAAGAAGAGAGACAGGATACCAAGAGATTTACTCGAAAATAAGAAAGTGATAAAGTAATACACGCTGTCTCTCTGCAAAGAGTGTCCTGAAAGCTGTTTCACTCGAGTGTAAACTCTACCTTTTAGTCCCAGAAGTCTTACCGAGAGACGGGCCCAATTTGAGTTAATGTCTGTGCGACTCATCAGCTGGTGACACCTATTTAGTTTCCTGACCTGATTATTTCGGCTATAATTAGCTAATCCGTAAGGAAACAAAGTCCCCTAGTCAGGGGATATAAACAGCAGCTCTGCAAATGGCCAAGCTCACAACCTTTAATAAGCCACAGCGGGCAGCCTTACCCTGTCAGACCTCAAAATAATAACAACATGTGCATTTATGATTAATATATAGGCGTTTTCTCACTACTCATATGTTAAGAGTTATTTAGATGGATCACCACTGAAATGGTGAAGTGTCTAGGAGTTTACTTTTCCTTAAAAAAAAAAAAACATCGTTCTTGTCATTTTCTTGAGGTTAAATGTCTCACTTGAAAGCGGCTTGCTGCTCTGCCAGAATAATCTTTTAAATATGACGCATATCCAATAGGTAGAAGCCATATGCCGTGTGGAGAGAGCTAGGCTGATCCATTTCACGCAAATTCCTGTATTTCCCCAAAAGTGAAACAGCCTTTTTCAACACTGCAATTCCTCTCTATAATAACGCCAGAACCGAACGGCAGCGGTCTGACGAAAACGTTTCCCTCAACACCTCAGATGTGTTGGAGTCATTCCTCAAAAGTTTATCAAATGAGAGGATGGCATTGGCATGCCCACCGGGCAAATGTAGTGTTAATAGAGCAGAACTGTCTGAACCATCCAGACTGTCTGATGGCCCTTCTAGTATCTGGAGATTTTCTACCAGGGTTTGTGTTAGGAGCTGTCAATCACCCACAGCCAAGTAAGAAAGTGGAAAGAAAAGATGCATTGATCTTTGGTCAGATTCCATTTAACATGACAGGCAGCAGAAAACACAAAAACTCCTTCTCTTTTTCTAGTTAGGAAACAACTTTAAGTAAAAAGGGTTTTTTTATAGACATACCTAAAGCTATTTTATAAAGGATCAGTCATATATTTAATCTTATATAAATATACTATATCTCATACAGAATATGAGTTTGTAACTAACATAGTTTGTGGTTAACTAATACATAAGCAGTAGTATAATACGTCATTATTTGTGTATCCTAAAGTAAAGTGTTACCTTATTCTCTTTGACAAAAAAGGAGAACGCTCCTATTATAAAAAACAACTTGGAGTTAAATAACGACAAATTAATATATATGGTATAAGTAGTTTGCCACAACTACAGTAGCCTCATGCACCACTTAAATTATTTTTGTAGTTACATGAACGAAAAGTACTAACATGAAGCCTCATGCCGCGCAGTGGCGAGTGATGCAGATCTGAAGTGTTAAAACCGTGGAGACCTGTGAATATTTAAGAACAACGATAAACAAAAAAGGAACAGTAGGCGGTAAAATTATTTTTAACACATAATGGCGTCTCAGCTAAGCTGCAGTACTACTAGAAAGCATCTTAAAAGGATGGCTCACAAAGAAGCACAAAGAAATGATAAAACATCACAAAGAAATGATAAAAGTTGTAATTCAGCCTGGACAGCTAACAAGTTGGTATTTCAGAATTCAAGACTGTTTAAGAAGACAATCGGGTAACAAGGATTAAGAAAACAAGTACAGGCAGTCCTCTAGTTAAGAACGTTCGACTTACGAATAATTCTTAGGAACGGACTGCCATGAAGCCTATTATATTGCGTACAGTGATTTGTAATAACGAACACAGTAGTGTGAAAACATTGTGCGGTTTCCGCGGTCTGCTGGCTCGACGTACAATGCAGTATTTAGTTACTTTTATTATTACTGCATACTTATTATTATGATGTACAGTATTATTATTTTCTGATTTAGCTACAAATTGGACATAAAAACAGACTTAGATTACATACCTCATTGGTATCCCAGGGAATGCCTGTAGACAACACGTTACTTGAAGGAGCAGAAATACCTAGTTAATACCTAGTTAATACTGAAGTGCAAATCATGTAGAAATGTAGTAACTGTCTGCAATAAATGAATCCTTATGATTCATTAATGATAAACAAACGTGAGATCAGTATTTCACTTGTTATTCATTACTTGTTCCTTCAATAGTTCATACTGATAACAGATATAATAAATATAATGGCTTAGGATAAAAGATGCATCACAATTCATTAATGATGACATTATGAGACATGAGATTGGTATGGAACTATATAAGATTTTGTGGTCAATTAATAGCAGACGCAATAGCTCCTCAAGGAAAGTGTTACCCCATTGTTATAAAAAATCTGTATTGTGAAGGTAAGGAGCAGACTTGGAAATGTGGTTCTGTGAATTGCCATGTGTGAGGAATCATAGGTCACACTTTACTAAGGGATCCAAATAATATAGGAGCACACGCTTACTTAATGCATTAATTAATCAGTAACTAAATGTTAGTTACATATTGATCCCCTGTTCATCATTAACCAATCATGATGGTTCATTTATTCAGTTCAGGAACTATATTAGTTAACAGTTAACTAATTAGTTAATAATTAATATAGTTTCTGCATGGAATACATGAACTGTCATACTTGATTAATGATGAACTCACACTTGGTTAATTAATGCATTAAGGAAGCATGCAGTGATACTTCATTTGTATTCCCAGAAGTAAAGTGTTACCGAATCATAATAGGAAGAGATGTCTCAGTGGGTAGTACTGTTGCTTCACACCTCCAGCAGCGGGTGTTCAAATCCCACCTGCGTGTGTGTGTGTGTGAGTGTGCCTGTTCTCTTTTAGTTCTCTGGATGCTATCTTTTCCACCTGCAGTCTAAGGCAGTGTTTCCCAATCCGGTCCTCGGGAAACCACAGTTGGCCCATGTTTTTACTCTCTCCAAGCTCCCTGCCAGACGGTCCACATTTTTGCTCCCTGCCAGCTCCTGGGAGCAAAAACGTGGACTACTGTGGGTCCCCGAGGACCAGATCGGAAAACAGTGATCTAATGACTTGCAATTGGGTGAATTGGTGTCATTGAATTGCCTAGGGTGTGTACTCTGTGACGAATGGTAATCTTGTCCAGGATGCAGGCCCCCTTGTGCCCCATGCTACCTGGGACAGAGTCCAGACCCTCATTCTCTGACCTTGTACTGGAACATTGGTTGGAAGATGGATGGATGGATGGATGTAATGGGAAGTGTATTTGTGAGTTTGAAACAAAATACAAAAATCAGAACAACTGCTGAGAGCTCCTGTGCTTTCTACACAACAGAATAATCAAAAGTGAGCCCAGACCCATTTATGAAATTCAGTACTGCCATTTTATCGAAACATTAGAATTTCTGACAGCACTGTGACTATTCAATTGAGAAACTGTGCTTGCAGATGCTGGCTATGTTGCTTAAATGTGCATATCATAATTTTAGTAGCTTGAATGCTTGGTTATCAGTACAACGAGGCAATGTATTCCTGCTCTCTGCAAAATGAGTAATAAAATCAAACTAAGTATTATTTTTCCATAAATAATGCAGGGTACCAACAGCATTTATAATTGCCGAACGTGAGAATGCAATGCTTTGTGCCATTTATCAGATGGAAATGTGAGAAAGTAACAGTGGAGTCTGTACTGGGGATGGTTTGTGGAGAGAAGTAAGCCAGAACAATTTATCATGAACTACATGAAGGTTACATTAGCAGTTCAATCAATAGGTCAAGATTGCTTGGTGAGACTGTTTGCACCGCTACACCACTCCTTCTTATGCGGCGCTATTTCTTTTCCTTGCGTTGACCTTAATTTCTGTGACACCAGCAGAAGATCATATGCAGCAAAGCTATGCTTGCTTTCAGTGGTAAGGTTGCCAAGTGTAGGCTTGTTATAGGATTCTGACCTCAGTATAGCAACTCTCCTCCTTGTAGCTGGGGAGAGCCTTCAGCACATAAAGAATAGGTCAAGATAGCTAACAACAAACACTTATGAAATGCACTCAGTTATTCATGCATTTCCTGGTCAAAAACACTTTAAATAGACACAGCTAGTTCCAGGTGAAGTGACCACTAGGCAGTTAAATTAATTTTAACTGGCAGATTAACAGATTATTAATCTAATATTACCCAACCAAATGAAATTTGAATATGAAATACAAAGTTTAATGTCAATCAGAAACACAAAATATAAGCCTACAGTAGCTGAAAGGTACTTGAAAGGTCATGACAAGTCAACTCCATAACTTGAAATTTGTTTTGACAGGCAAAAGAGTGCACAATATTACTGTATCTAGATGGTTGCTCTGGCAGTTGATGAGAGGAAGGAGATATAGGAGTCCAAGACTTGGTTCTTACCTTCACTGTGACACTTTTGCTGTTACAAGAAATTACAAATGTTACAAATGAATTGAAATTGATCCAGGTCAGGAGTTATTAAATGACCCCAAGTAAGATGACAAGCTGTTACAGTGAAATGTACATGCCTATGCTTTATCTGTCGTATTTACCATCGGCCACTATTTACAAGACGGGATCTCCGGGAATATCTATCTGCATTTGGTGTTGCCAGCTCACTATCACCTCTTGCAGTGCAGATTTCACCCACATAAAAGAGGAATCCATTTAAGGCAGCCGAAAGCAGAGCTCGCAGACAGCGGCTGTGGCCTGACGGGCGGCATCTGTCTCGGATTCCCTCTGCGAAGGCCCTTCTTACACAGTCCCACGAGGGCCTTTGCGATTTCCTGCACAGGAGGCTGTACGCTCTCCGGATTACTGGGCGACGTGACTCAGCTCGCCGCGCTGCGAGTTGACAGCAGTAGATATAAGTCATGTCTTCCAGCAGCCAGGAGCAAATCCTTGTCTTTGGCACATTGTCATTAACGGCATATTTTCTTGCTCGTTCCTTTTACGAAGTCCATTGGGGGGGGGGGGATTCAGCTGTAACGCCTGCTTCTCTTCGTTTCGGCTTCTCCGCAGGCGAGACGGTATAGAAACAGGTTATGAGACAAAGGTTGTAGCCTTACCTGGTCTGTCGTCTTCGTCACTCCTGCTACTCTTACTTCTTTTTCCTCGATTCTTGTTGTTTAATTTCCACTGTTTTCTCTTTCATCCCAAGCCGTGGTGCATCTTCTGATAGGGCTTTTGTGCTGCCTTTCATAATGTTTTTTCTTTTGACGTCATAAGGTAGGGAACTTCGAGAGGGGCATTCTCCAGATGAGGTACCCCGTGTGGCCGCGCTACGGAAACTTCCAGGAACCCCTGTCTGACAACCGGCACCTGACGGTGGCCACCCTGGAGGAGCGGCCCTTTGTCATCGTCGAGAACGTGGACCCCGACACCGGCACCTGCGTGCGCAACACAGTGCCGTGCCGTCGTCAGGCCAACAAGACCGAAGTGTGAGTGTCTGGCAGAGGTGGATAGTCCGGCTCCGGAAAGTACAAATCCAGACCACAATTTTGTTTCGACCAGCCAGTTAAGTTTAAATAGTCACAGTCACAGAGTACTCAACTGGTTGATTGACACAAAATCTTGGTCTGGATCTTTACTTTCTGGACCTGAATTATCCACCCTTGGTATCTGTGATCTCCAACTGTACCCTTTTTACATTCATCTCCTTTTTATTCGAAGACAGGCAGTAATCTAATTCTCTTAGTATTTCCATGATAGTCATGTTGTGAGATACCACCTGGAAAAGGGACCGAAGACAGGGAAGGAAAAAGACAGTCATTACCAGAGGTGTCAATTTCAGGTCCAGAAAGTAAAAATCCGCACAGGGTTTTGTTTCAACCAATCAGCTGAGCATAAAGAGTCGCAGTCACAGAGTACTCAACTAGTTGGTTGAAACAAAACCCTGACCTCTGGTCATTACAGCAACTACTCAGCCTTCAAGGGGGTATTCAAAAAGGATACTCAACCTCATTAAAGTCACCGCAGTACGGCTGTTCTGCAAACCAGTGTTAGACCTTCAGTACAAGAGTTTATTACAGCTAAGGAAGTACCAGCCTCGCACAGCTGGTTTATACAAGGACTTTACATTCTGTGCTTATGTAAGCAGCTGTATTGGTTTGACATTACAAAAAACAGGGAAGATGGTTTGATG
Source organism: Petrocephalus zakoni (assembly GCA_026774425.1). Taxonomy (NCBI): domain Eukaryota; kingdom Metazoa; phylum Chordata; class Actinopteri; order Osteoglossiformes; family Mormyridae; genus Petrocephalus; species Petrocephalus zakoni. The sequence goes on from JAODKN010000093.1 coordinate 10,128,888, forward strand.
TCTCCTAAGATGTGTTACTCTGCCGGATACCTAACATCACTTATCTTAACAGGCAAGGCCACCTTCTTTTCTTCAAGCTGTACTAAATTCTCATAAGGAATCAATGTCTGTCACGTGGTCCACTTCCTGCTCATTGCACATGCCTAGTACATCACACCCACTGCAATAAAACACACTGAATAATTAGGAATTAATTTGAAACCATGATGTCTACTAGAAGTCACGCCTATACATTTCTCATTCTGGCATATCAATTACGCAAGACATGTATAGTGCATTGTTAAGTCCAATCACACATTGATTGCCATTTAAGAAGATTTATGTCTAGCCTGATAAGATATCTATTATCCCCACATGGGGAGAGGCAGGCAGTCTCAGTACATAAAATTGTTTGACTAATATTGAGATTCCTTAGTGAATAACATAAAAGGAGCTTGACCATACAGTAAGTACGTTCTGAACCTGTGTAGATGTAATACTACATCTCTAGGCATTTACAGAAGATTTTTCATAGGTACTGAAGTGAATTCCTGCTTTCCTCAATTCCTTCCACCCGTCTACTATTACTGCTTATCCAGCATATGGCCGTGTTGAGCCTAGAGCCTGTCCCAGAAAGCACGGGGCGTGAGGAAGGGGACATTATATTACAGATGTGTTGCTTAAGTATTGATTTAAAACTATATGTGCTAAACCAATAAATGCACTCAAATAAATCAAATAAAAAAGTAGCAGATACAAGTAAATTTATGAGATACATTAGAATTTCTATAAACTAGAATGAGGCACATGATATTCTAGGCCTTCACGTCACGTGCTAAAGCGAGCCTCGGTTTTTAATCCAGTACAAGTGTAAAGAAATATAATTACCATATTGTCATAGCAGCATTGTTTGTAACGTTTCTTTTTCATGCTGTGACTTCTGGTGGAAAATAGTTTGCTTTTGGGCATTAAAATGAATACCTCATGGTGAAAACGTGCGAATTTCTGACTGCAAATGAGCAACAGATGACATACAGGACCCTGTACAGGTCCCTGACCACTGCTCACGTTCGGGCTTTTCTTTAAATCCCTGTTGTGCCGAGTCGAGATCACACTCTTTGACCATGGAAGTTTAAATGGTGGAAGAGCAGCTATTTACTTTTTCCCCTGTGGGAATCCGGGAAGTGTTGCCACATCTGCTCTCGGGTCTCCCGGGAACGTCGGGTAAAAGGAGCTACCGGAAGAGCAGCGGCAAAGCTGCTCCGCAGATTTGGAATATGGATGGAGCAGAGCACTCATGAATAAACGGAATAATGGGAGTAAATTAGCCAACCGGAGGAGCTGCAGCTCAGGGAGACACCTTGATCGATAACTGTTATGTGTCGAACCGCACAACAATGACAGCTGTCTCGGGGCAGCTGCGTCCCGTTACTAATGGGTTCCAGTAAGAACTGAAATATTTAATTGATCCCATGGCTCATATACTCCAGCCTTTGGGAAATGAAAATGGGGCTTGTTAAAGCATATTAATTAACTACATTATTTGGAGTCATAGACTGGCCATCTAAAAAACTGCAGGGGAGTTTTGGGGCAGCGGTGAATCTTTGCAGGATCCAGACCAAATCTCTCCATGAGTAAGAAGTCCTAAAAAAACATCAAAAAATGCCCAGGGATGTACTGGCTTCGCTTAACCCTACTGAGGTCTCTGTCCATGATACCACAATTAGAGAAACTGTGGACAAAAGTGGACCGACTGTCAAATTTAAAGGCAAAATTTACTGTTTGCTATAGAGATTTTGAATATTTAGTCATCCAGTTTGATGCCTAAGAATTCTATGACTATGCTACAGATGATGAGTCAATATTCTTCAGCCAACACGGGACCCTACTTTGTCTGGTGAAAACAGAATACTATATTCCACACCACAAACCTCATTTGAATAGTGAAGGATGCTGGTGGTGAGGTCATGGTTCTGGGACCTGAAAGAGAATAGTTACACCATATGGCCGTTTGATGAGCGCAGATGACTGGGCTAGCACAGCAATAATATGGAGCCCGAAAAAAACCTCACGGTGATAATGGCAAAATGTCAGAGGATGAAGCCATTTTGGGTAGTGATTTAGATCAAAATCCCTCCGAAATACTATGAACTACTATGAGTAATTACAGAAAGTGAGTGGCTGGGGTCTGTGCTGCTAAATCGGTATAACCACTTATTAGGGGGCGATTACATTTTACATCTGAAGTACTGGATGTTACGTAACACCATGGAGGATAAAGGACGGATGGATTGATGGATGGATTAAAGGACGCCGGCTGACGTTCTTCTGTCCTTTCCGAAAATAGTGACCAAACCTGCCCAGTCCACATTTTACCCCGGCTCCCATACACACAGTGACACACACACAGTCGCACACAGAAGGTAGCTGACTGATTAAATAAGTTGCGTAGCCCCCCCCCCCACCACCCACTGCACTGGGACTCAGCAGCTGGTAAGCTTCGGCGACGGGGGACCCTCTTGTTTACTTTACGTCTCTGCCGGTTTCACAAGGAAACACTCATCTCTGCAAACAGTTAATTTGTTTCCCTTTGCGCGGCCCGCTTCACCGCAGCCCCTGCTGCACGTTAGCCCTCGCCACCCGTCGCTGACGGCACACTTCATTAGACAGAAGGTCTGCCGGGGTGATGCATTATTATTATCTTTTGCATTTCGCTCCAGCACGCGCTGGCTCATACGCGGGTGCCTAACGGGCCCTGTCTCTTTGTCCGGGTCTGCTCGGCCATCTCACCCTTAAAGCATCAACGCCACAAGGACGGCGTGCCGCCTAGGCCAGACCCGGGAGCCCGGCATGTGCGTAAATCCACCGTGCATCAGCGGTTGCTCCAAATGACGCCACGCATAATGTCATCAAAGTCTGCCTAATTAATCTAATTAAGGAAGTAGGGAGTTACTTAACTTTTATGTAAATGCAATCAAGTACTTAGGTGCCTGTTACTTAGCTAAGTAGATGGTGTTACATACTGTACAAGGTCATTACCGGAGTCGCACTTAGGGTTACACGTAGGACAGGGACAGCAGGTTCACAAACAACATGCATTACTTGCCTGACTTTGCTATGGGCTAAATGAGAGCTAAAGCAACGAGGCAAAAGTGGCACGTTTCTGAAGCTAACTTAAACTCAAACTGCATATTCCCTTATTTGTTATTTAGAGCAGTGCCCCATGAATACAGCTAGCATTTTGTTGAGTACTTGACCTTCTGCTATGGTTGTTCTGTGCTCACATGAAAAAATAAAAGATAATAACTCCGGGTTGCATCATCTCAGGAGAGATTAATGTTGCTGCTTATTCGAGGCATGAACTATTTTCATCTAGCATACTGTACCCTGGAGCCTCATTGACAGCAAAGAGGTGAGAGATCAAACGCTTACACAATAACAGGTCTGTCCGGCTTCAGTCCGAATGCATAAATACCTCCAGAATCTACAAGACATCGCATACTGAATTTAATTATGCAACTGGAGAGTAATAAGTCATAGTAGCAGACAGTCAATTTCAATTTAATAACGCACTTTGAACAGTGTACTGTATAATTACGTTCTAATTTCCTGCTTAAAACCAAAGATAAAAATGACTGCATGGTGCAAAAATGTTAAGTAGGTGTATATGATAATGGCCGGAGTGAAATGCCATCCTACATGTGCATATATGCAATATGTCTGTGGGGAAAAAATGTGATATGATGGCTCTTTATTTCATTTATTTCATATTTCATGAGATTAATTTGTCATTATGATTTGTTCAAGGATATGCAATGACCGCATAGTTTTATTAAAGTATTACAAAAAGCACCAAAAGTAATAATATTCATTGTTTTTACCATTAATAATGGAAGGTATTGGAAGGAAAACAACACATAAGAAACACCACGATAACACTAATCGCTAGAATTATGGCTCTGGTTTAATTTCACTCTCTTGTGTTGTCGCCCGACTAGAGAACGTCATTAACAGTAGGCTTACTGGTGACATAGACATGGTTCTGTGTGATTTGCTGGCGATTTGAAGCTAAGCATCCTGGGAAGACATTAATAACATTAGGATTAATGTCAGCCAACAAAGTGTGCTACAGTGATCTCATTGGTGTAGAACATTAAGACATTCATGTAATCATTTTGCCAATAACACAACAGATATCATATTAAAACTGCATCTCGCCATTGTATCTGCATGAATTGCTATTTGTACTTTTATGCTTTAGTCTATGTGTGTTCCCAGTAAATAATTATAAGCTGCAGTGTGTGCGCCATGTGATAGAATGGTGTCCCATCCAGGGTGTAGCACAGCCCCGTGCTGCCTGGGGTAGGCTCCAGGACCTCCTGTGACCCTGACCTGGATAAGTGATTAAAAGATGGATGGATGGATAGAAGTATATATTTCCATAGGGCAACAAATTGGCTCAGTGGGTCACATAGTTGCCTCACCTCTCCAGGGTATCTTTTAGTGTGTGTGTAGTAGGAATGATCTACTTGTTTTGTGCATGTTTCCTTTTGCAGTTCAAAAGACCTGCATTTAGGCTACAGTGAGTCTCTCAGTTGCCCATAGTATGTATGTGTGCCCTATGATTAACATCCTATCCAGAGCAAACCCCTGCCTTGTGCTGTATACTGCCAGGGATAAGGTAACGGTCCCCATGCAACCCTGTACACATATCTGGATTCACATATTTGTGTATAGAAATCTGTATATAGTGGGCATCCTCGTGACTCAGGGAGTCTTCCCACAATCCAAATGTCTGAATGTCAGTAGAGGGGGTGTCTGCAAATCGCACTACCTCAGCACCCCCTGTCCAGAATTCACACTCTACTGTCCATCCATCTGCCTGAATGTATGGAAGATGACATATGCTTAAAAAATAAGTATGAAAGTATGTCAAAATAAAAATAAGTGTGGAAAATGTAGAAAATATGGGAATTTTTTTTAGGGATATGTGTTAGAAGTGAGACTGTTTTAGCTGTGCTGCCTGTTCTTCTGCTACAGTATTGCGGGGCACACGGAGCCATACACCAAACTCTGCTGCAAGGGCTTCTGTATAGACATCTTGAAGAAACTCTCTCGCACCATCAAGTTCTCCTATGACCTGTACCTGGTCACCAATGGAAAGCATGGAAAGCTAGTTCGTGGAATTTGGAACGGAATGATAGGAGAGGTAACAAACGCCCGCCGCACTTTTCACAAGCCTGCTTAATACTATTTACTGTATGCAAGCCACCTACTAACTTTAAAAGCCAGTTACTCAGGGCATTACCTAAATGTAGATTTACTGTTCAGATTTTACAAGGGATCACATTTATAGTTACCACTGGATAAGTCATTGAGTTTTGTCTAGACATACAGTCTTTATATAGAATGAATACAGCCGAGTCATGCTGGGAAAAATATGGTGGCGAGTGGGATTACTGTGTTCTGTCAATCACTGCCTAATTTAACTGAATGGTAACCAATTAAGTACAATGAAAAGAACCAGTTGGTGACTGATAGCACCTGCCAACCCTGCCCACCGTGACAGCTGAAGTTTCACAGTGTTCCAAGTCCAGTTTTTTGGTCAGCTTTCCAAGGGCTTTGAAGGAAAATGGATCGTTATAGAGATGCAAAACAAAATTTAAGGGCAGGCATAATCAATGAACAAGCTGTGTTTTCACAGTCTATAAATAATGCCACATAAAAATATTATAAAGTTATTGACCTGGAAAGTACTCTGAACAAGCCTGTGGAGTGTAGTGAACAGCAAATGTCCTGCTAAGTAATATCTGACCATAACCACACTGGTTTTACTGTAGATACTGTCTTCTAAGAGTGCTGAGCTTAGAGCATCAGTTCCCATTGCCCTCGACAAATGCAGGGTGTCAGTTTCAGTAAACAAAGCATTGGGTTTGCAGGGCGAAGTGTTAGAGCATCTACATGTCCTAAAGCCCCTGCTGCTTCCCCAGTCACAGCCTACCTGCAAATTACCAAGAAGGCTGTTAACGGGGTGTTTCGAAAGTTAGCTGAAAGACAGGCTGGTAGATGATGCTTAATTACTAACGTGTAATTAATTAATAGTCACAAAGGGAAATCGTTTAAAACAGAGACAGAGACAGTTTATCTTGTTTGTCTCCTGCTGCGTATCGGTTCCCTTAATCTTCTCGTTAAATCGCGTCTTTTTGCTCCCAGTGGCTTAATCAGTTTAAATCATCACCTGTTCATCTTTCCACCGTGAGATTGCCCTCACGCAGTGAGCCATTCTCTAAAAATTCCTTTGCTTTCGCAGTGGGAAATTAATATTGAGCAAAAGCTGGACGAATCAATAAAATGCAATTTTGTAATTAGGATGAAATGGAAATATGGGTTTAAAACATAGACTAATCTGGGTTCATCCTGGAAAACAAATGCGTAAGTCCATTTCATAGGTCATGCTTCTAGTATACAAGGCCTGGAATTGCTTATCTAAACTCCAGTGAATATCTACACGCAAATTAATTATCTCATGTTTTCACTCAGCTTTCCAGGATTGTCATTATATAAACAAAAATGAAAATGCACTGAACCAATAGCTACACAAATTTTAATCCCATCTCTCAGATCATTTAACTAAAACAATGAAATGTCTTCAGACTAGTAAAATAGCATAAATGAATATAGACAGTACAGTACATATACACTACAGTATGCTTTTCTATTCCTAGCAGTTGTAATGAGATTCATCTCAATTTAACATCCAAAAGGCCTCCTACCACCATGCTCAGGTTCATTGTTCATCTTCAGGTCTGAATCCTGGTCCACAGTGCTCAGGTTCATTTCTGAATCCAGGTCACTAGTGTTGAGTCCAAGTTTGAATCCAGGTCACTAGTGATTTAGTCCAGCCCTGATGTCTTCATTATATTATTAGAACACCAGGCTTGATAAATAAGAAATAATTTGCATAAAATTATGAATGTAATTCCAAGTTGTACAAGGGACTGGAAACTTGTATGCAAAATTTTTACCTATTATAACATGTAGGATAAAAACATTGTTCAAAATAGAATTAGATCCTGACAAACTACTTAGTGGGGCTGAAAAATATACTGATGGTCACAGGCACATCCAGTTAACCTGGTTCTGGTAAATAATCGTGCACTATGACACATGGAAGCCCATACTGTACAATGTAAAAGATTACAAGCATTGTCTGTTTTGTATGTGTTTTGTATGGTTTTCGTCTGTTTGAATACGTCTGAAGAAGCAATTAAGATTCATAAGTACTTAAGGAGATGTACGATGTATGATGTATGAAAGCATCAACAAGAAATCTCCCAAAATCTAAATGACCCTTTGATAAATGACCTTGTATATTAATACAGGATTATGATAAAGTAACAGCAGTTTGGTTTTCTCTAATCCTCCCAGCGACTACAGAGTAATATTGGCAGGTAATGGGGTTGTGAGATTTCAGTACTTTATGAATTGTGTCTCATTGTCCTGACTGTAATGAAGGAATGATGACAGTTTCCGTCAAGCGGGCTGCACCTCTGATCTGCTGGCCAGGTGTTCTGTCATTTTATTGGCAGAAAGCAAAGGAGCGGCCAGCACACTGCTTACCTTGACTGCCATCAGATGTGGCAGGTTAAATTGTGAGGGGTATATGTGTCACTTCCGCTCAGCCCCACTTGCTCCCGTTGCAGGTGTTTTATAAGCGTGCCGACATGGCCATCGGCTCCCTCACCATTAACGAGGAGCGGTCGGAGATTATCGACTTCTCTGTGCCGTTCGTGGAAACAGGCATCAGCGTGATGGTGGCCCGGAGCAATGGGACTGTGTCGCCTTCGGCCTTCCTCGGTGGGTGCTGACTCTACCGCTGAGATGTTTCCGAATAAGACTCCTGCACATCCACAAATATATACAGTGCCAGTCAAAAGTTTGGACACGCCAGGCCGCCTACAAAGGAGAGTGATAGTGTCACACGTGATAGTGTCAATGAGTGCTTAGCAGATTTGGGAACTCCTTCAGGACAGCTGGAAGGCATTCCAGGAGGCCACCTCATGAACCTGGAACAGAGGAGAAAGTATGTTATGCCAGTCCCTAGGAAGAACTGAGGTTAAAGTCCTTTCTGAAGGTCTCAATGATGCCAACCATGGGATTGGACAGAATCCCAACCTACAGCGCTGCCCCAAACCCCAAAAAATTAGTTATTTCTATTTAATACTTTTTTTGCTCAGTACATAATTCCATATATGTTATTTTCTGTTTTTATGTATGTACTGAATAATATAAATAAGCTTACTCTTGGTAGGTGTGTCCAAACTTTAGACTGCCCCCGTAGATTGTTCACTGATTTAAGGAGTGCTTACTTTCTCTTTCTCCTTCTCCTGTGCTCCCCTGACTCCCCCAGAGCCGTACAGCCCAGCCGTATGGGTCATGATGTTCGTCATGTGCCTCACCGTCGTGGCTGTCACTGTCTTCGTCTTTGAATACTGCAGTCCCGTCGGATACAACCGCAGCTTAGTCAGTGCCAAAGGTAAATTCCAGTTTGACCGATTGTCTCTTTGGGTTTTTTTCGGAGGCAGCCATATCTCCAAGACTAAACAGCCGGATTATAAATCGAGCTGCTCGGATGTAAAAGGTCATTTCCCAGGTTCTAATTACTACTTGTCATTTCACCAGTTTGACTTTGACTGATTATTTAGCTTTTCTGTTCCCAGCCAAGTAGTGAAACTCTGGCACTATGACGGCTTGTTTTTATATGTAATTTTCTATATTTATATAGTTTGGTGACAAACTGATCTTTAATTTGGTCAAGTTATTGAGGTTGTATTTATTATTAATCAATTGATCTTTCACTAATATATGGACATAAACGCATTTCTCCCCAAAGAAGATCTATGAATAAATATGGATGGATGGATGATGATGAGGGGATGTTAAATATTTTAGGCCCGTTTTGAGGACACCTAAGCCTGTGTATTTAAGTACCCCTGACATACTTCTTTGCGCTGACTGATTTAAGCAGCAAAATCGATAAAAAACATCCAATTAATATCAATATTGTATTTCCTGAGAGGTTCCTTCTGGCTTTGATGTATTTTATATGCCTATAAATATTTTCAGGTTAAGTTTTTATGCTTGATAAATACTTTCTTTCCTTATTTTCACATTGATGCAGATAGTCAAGGAACATCTGCTTATACTGGCCTGTTTCCTTTTTTGTTTTTAATCAACACTAGTATATTACACCAAGTAAACTTTACAGCTACTAGTGCTTGTTAATGCTGAACTGGACTGACCTTAATGAATAGTTTATATAGAGGTAAACTTTGCCGAAAGTCTAAGACAAAACACAGATCATCCTTCAAATGGTTTAAATTCTTGGTACTGGTCAAATTCTTGGGTGCAACACTAATTGCTGAGAGTAATTTTAGTTGATTTGCATATCTGTACCACCCTCATTCGCTTGTATCATTTCCTTTCAATCAGTCATCCACCCAGCTTTCAATAACCTGGAACCTATCCAGGAAAGCATAGGGCATAAGGCAGGGGTGCCAAACCATCATGGGGCATGCACACAATCACTATGTGAGGAAGCTCTTGCAAGGTGGGAAGAACATGCAAACTCCATACAGACTGCAACCCAAGAGGTGTGAGGCAGCAGTGCTACTCAATGGGCCACCATGCTGCCCTGCATTATGTTATGCATTCAGTGTCTTTAAACACACGTTTCGGAATGATTTAATGTTCTATAATTAAAGCAAATGTTCAACAGTAAGCTTAAAATGCACATGCAAATGACTAAAGGCAAAACTTCTCTGTAGGCCCTAGGCTGCCATGGATAGCCCCCCCAGGTGGGCCATTTGAGCAATATTTTGGAGCCTTATGTGAAATGAGACAGAAGTAAAAATGATAGAACATCAATTATATGCTAATTGGAATGTGGTGTGGCAGCGGTAAAGCTTACTGATCAGGGTTTAAGCGGTTTACCCACTCC
>JAODKN010000093.1:10138966-10149119 GCA_026774425.1 Petrocephalus zakoni
TCAATTATATGCTAATTGGAATGTGGTGTGGCAGCGGTAAAGCTTACTGATCAGGGTTTAAGCGGTTTACCCACTCCTTCTATTGATGTGGGCCTCAGCTGTAGTCTATGCATCAGAAACACAGGGGATGTTAGTCTTGTATCTTTGTTAGGCTACTTCTATTAGTTAAAGTTTGTGGTAAAGCCCAGTAACTGTACTTAGAATGGTAAACATGGCTATAGCTATTTATAAAAAGGCATTATGAATTCTTTGTGAAGGTCTCATCTATAACGCAATGTCGATACCTTTATAATGCAGTACAACGCCTACGCAATTCTTATACTGACCATTATAATGCATCATGGAATCTTCCCTGTTTGGTTTCTCCTGCATCAGCTCCAGGGGGTCCCACCTTCACGATTGGGAAATCAGTCTGGCTTCTGTGGGGCATCGTCTTCAACAACTCTGTGCCCATCGAGAATCCCAAAGGCACCACCAGCAAGATCATGGTGCTGGTCTGGGCCTTCTTCGCCGTCATCTTCCTGGCCAGCTACACGGCCAACCTGGCCGCTTTCATGATTCAGGAGCAGTACATTGATACGGTGTCTGGGCTCAGTGACAAGAAGGTAAGGATTGCGCATGTCTGCAGAGCAGCCGCATACAGTACAGGTCTTTTAGTGCTTTAGCAGAATGTAGTCCTGTCGTTTTATCAGCGCAGTATCTTCACCTGTGCCGTCCACTTCTGCTTTATCAGCCAAACTAAGGGAATTTGTTGTGAATTTGATCATCTATCCATCTTCTAACAACTTCAATTGGTCAGTGTTGTGGGGGTTGGGAACCTAAATGATCAAATACAATTATAGACATTAATGTGCATATCAATTATGTGTAGATTTTACATATTTGCAGTACAGTATTCGCAGTACTAGAATGTGTCTTGTCACAAGATAGTAGCATGTTTGTTACTGTGCCAGCATTGAATATAATGTTTGTACTGTACTTGGGTATTACTGCTTCCTGGAGGTCACCTACAGTAAGTCACAGTTAAAATTAGGGGTTCGATCCACTTACACTCCCCCTCCCCTGTGAAACTTTTGTATGACACAAAACCGATCGCTTATGTCAGTTGGGAACCGCTGGTATAAATTATGAAAATGGGCTTCTTCGTGACGAAATATATATATTTTTTTTACCATGTAGCTTTCACTGGTCCTTAAATTTACCTTTTATTACTCACTCTGATCTATCAGCGATACCAAGACGTTCTCAGAATGAAATATATACGAATTTGTCATATTTTTTGGAAATCCATAAAACATAAAAAATATGCTGAAAGTCAGTAATTCAGAAAGATTCAAAAGCCATTTGAAAGTAGTTAAAAGTAATTAGTAGTACCTTTTCATCATAGATTCATTGAGGATTTGAGAAACATTAAAATGATTGAAAACATTATTTTCGTCTTTCACTTAATAGAATATAACTGTCAGGAGAAAAGAGAGAAGCGCTTCAAAGAATAATGTCCACTTTGGACAACTGGACCTGCGCAAATCGAATTCAATATTTAACGCAGAGGGGATTATTGCCTACTTTATTAAAGAATAGGTTTGTTGTTCAAAACTTATTTAACAAAGCCTCTGCAGGGAATAATATGCTAAAATGAAACAAAAGTAGAGAGAAACAAGAGAGTAGAAAACTAAATCTTAATGTTTAAAAAGAAGAGTTTTCCCGATAAGAAAAGCATTCTAGTAAGAACTGTTTCCCAAAAAACAGAGCTGTCCAAACCTCCTGACAGACAAATGCCCCAGGAACCGACAAATTAAGTTTTGCCATTTGTTGAAAGCTTAAACAGAAATCCTAACCTCGCCCCTGGGAATTCAAGATCCACCAGCAATTATAATTCATATATTTATATACTAATTCCTGCTCTGGCTTACCTAATTAATTAATTCTGAAGCTTTAAAGCAATATGGCCAATAAATTACGCTTCCCGATAAATAAAGATCTAGAACTATGGGATGCACTCGTATTCTGAAAACACATTTACAAATCCTTGTACATATTTGCAAATCTGATTACGCACACACGGATTGAGATACAGTCACACAACTCCCCACACGCATTTGCAAATAATGTCGCTACAATAATACCCCCATAGAGAACCTTAGTTGAGATGTGAGAAACTCAGAGTTTTATGTCTTGTGCAGTTATGACACGTAACACAGTAAACTTCCTCTGAGGTATTCCCTTGAGTGATTTTCGTATAAACTCGAAGCCAACTGCTCTTCTTCTCCACAGTTCCAGAAGCCCCAGGAACATTACCCGCCGTTTCGCTTTGGCACAGTGCCCAATGGCAGCACGGAGAGGAACATCCGCAGTAACTATCCAGACATGCACACCCACATGATCAAGTACAACCAGAGAGGAGTGGAGGACGCGCTCAACAGTCTCAAATCAGGGTAAGCGCTCGGCAGCACACAGAGATCCCCACAGCACGAGAGCGCCATTTAATGGCCTACAGTTACAGACAAAATTTGATTCTCAGTACCACGTTAGGAAAACAAGGATGCTGAAGATCGGCTTCTACTTCGCACTGTACGTCTTACTTTGATTATCAGAATGCCGACAAAGGAAACACTAGCAATAACGAATGGAGGAGGGATATCAGAAACGCATTAGCTATTCTGCCTTTCGCTGATTGCCTGTCATATTCCATCCTCTGGCAGCAAGCTCGATGCCTTCATCTATGACGCAGCAGTGTTAAACTACATGGCTGGCAAAGACGAAGGCTGCAAGCTGGTGACCATTGGCAGTGGGAAGGTGTTTGCGACGACAGGCTACGGCATCGCCCTGCAGAAGGACTCCCGCTGGAAGCGCCCCATTGACCTGGCATTACTCCAGTTCCTAGGAGACGGTAAATCAGCACCAGGGTACCACAGTTATCTGACAATTAATTCCTTGCTCTCTACATGCTGAGCTCTTCTAAATGCACTCCCAGCTCTGCAGGAGTTATGAATGTTGCGCAAACTCTTGAGGCGTCTTGGCCTGGACAATCGTACAGCTCTCACGACAGTTGTGTTCCACGCTCCATGTCTCGCTTACCCTCCAGTTCTGCAGAAACAGCCTTTGAAATATGTCAATAAAAATAAAAACATTTCTCTTTTTTAACAGTCATTGATGGAAACAATAGAGGAAGAGCACAGCTATCATAACCAAAAGGCATTTTCATTGGACTTCTAGTAAAGACAACGTAGTATTTATTAAATAACCAAACAGGGCCAAATTTACCTATGAAACTGGTATAAAAACCACCAACTACCTAGCTTCCTCATTCTTTTCCCAGAATACACTCCTCTCTTGGTTTCTGTTTCCCTCCCAAAATTTTGACTCCGCCTCCCTTCTCCACCAGTCCCTTCAGATGATTTAGATAGGTCAAGTCACGCCCTGTGATTTGCTGAAGGTGAGTAAAGGTGGGAGTATGCACAAAATTAGACAAAAACAAACAACAAAAAGTCATGGAACCCTAAGGGGTTACAATAGCATAAGGGGAAAAATTATAGCACTAAAATGAAGCCTTATTACAAAAACCAGTGCGACTTACAGGGCAAGAGGATTAGCTTAAAAAAACGAAGAACTAGCTGCATGGTTCAAGGAACCAATCAAATTATTGCCATAACAAAAGAGAACTCATCATATGGAGTCATGTACGCTCAGTGAGCTGTGTACAGTATTAATATATTATTTTATTACTAGCAATTATTCCGCTGAATACCGTTTTGTTCCTTATTAATAGAAAAAAAAATTGCTTCTTTTTTCAAAACGGCGAGAAGAGGATAGCAATAATAAACCTGGCAAGCACAGAGTAAGTCCAAACGCATCCCTGGAACCCTGTCTAGGGCAAATGAATGGAAGCTGGGTGAAGTTCGGTTCTGTATGAAATAACACGGTGACGCAGCAACATAAGATCACTTATCAAACAGGATGGTGCGGCCCTCTCTATAGCGGACAGGTGCAAATCAGTGCAAACAAAGAATGGCGACTGGCAGCCCCTCCAGCCAGTCATGGCACGGTGCCGACAGCAAGTGGCATGTCTAATAACCCGTAGTTTGTCTTCCGCAGGCGACACCGAGAGACTCCAGACGGTGTGGCTGTCGGGGATCTGTCAGAACGAGAAGAACGAGGTGATGAGCTCCAAGCTGGACATTGACAACATGGCGGGAGTCTTCTACATGCTGCTGGTGGCCATGGGTCTCAGCCTGCTGGTGTTTGCCTGGGAGCACCTGCTATACTGGAAGCTGCGCCACTCCGTGCGCAAGTCGGAGCGGCTGGACTTCCTGCTCGCCGTCAGCAGAGTATGTGGCCGACGCCTGGCTCCCTCTAAGCACCGATGGGGCTCACGAGCATCCCTGGGCATCGCGTGGGGTGACACCTTTGCGCTGATAATTCTTACGTATTTAGAATTAGTTGCTTCTGTCATGCATATGTCATAAATCATTCTACAACCTATAAACTTTTGAAAATGCTTTTTAAGAGGACCACAGCACACAACAACGAAATGTGTCCTCTGCATTTAACCCATGTGACATTGTGGGTACCTATTTCAGCACCCGGGGAGCGGTGCTTGGGGGCAGGGTATCTCAGTGGCACTTGCAGGTCGGGGGAAACCATTACACAACCACTGCACGGGTCTGCTTAGTTGTAACATTGTGTATATGATTTTCTTTATTTGAGTAGGTGATGTGTGATGACTGCGCATTGGGTTTTTGTGAGTTTACAGAGTGCAGTGCATCATGAAGCACTATACGTAAATGCAGGTATAATGCACTATTTAGTCTCAGTATACTTTCAGAAAGAGACTGTATGGATAAATGCAATCTGATAAAGTACAGGCCACAATAATATGATGACGCTGTTACAGATTACACAACACAAGCTAAAAGTAATACAGAACAACTAAAATCACGACTTGATAAAGGCCAAAAGGTCAACCCTGCTTTTAGTACTTTAAAAGGTTTAAAGAACTTTTAAACAATGCATCAAGAAAGCATTACATTTTTAGCAAATTACCATCCTCTTTGATTAGTGATTAAATCACCTCCGGGCTCATTCGATTAGTATCAAAAGAATGCGTGATTAACAATTGAGGAAGACAGAAGGCCAAATTTAATCCCATTCTAACAGTTTACCGTATAATTGTGAATACTGCTATAATGGTATTCTTCTCCTAATTAATCAGCACAGTGCAGCTAAGCATGTGAGAATAATCTTATAATCAAGAGGGAAAAATAATGATGGTACATAGTTACATAGATCATAACCTAGTGTTCACACTAATATATCATAACGTAGAATAAAAGAAAGCTCAATAGTCCACTCTTTTCTCCTGTTGTTTGTTCTCAGGGCATTTACAGTTGCTTCAGTGGAGTAGAGGATCCAGATAGGTCAGCCAGCATCCCAAACCCTGACATCACCACCAACTATGCCCAAGCCAACATGTTAAAGATGCTCCAGACCGCTAAGGATATAGTCTCCTCGACTAAAGTGGAGAATTCCCTAGAAAATGCCACTAAGACCATTGAGAACTGGAGCCGACACGGCGACATCAAGGGTGGCCTCCAGGGCAGACTTCCACAGGTGACCCATACAGAAATGCTGGCGAATCGCTTTCCATATGTCTCTAGCATCACTGAAAACCATGCCTCTTTCCCACAATGCCCTTTGACTCCCACCTTCCCCATGCATTACGGTGAACACACCAGTCAGACATTGCTAGAGAAACCGAGGGTGCTGGCGCAGGCGAATCCTGTCCACTATACTTTTCCTATTCAGGGTAGCCGTCTCTATGACAGGATGCTGCCCATTTCCAGCCTGAGTAGTCCTGGGGTTATCATGAAGGATGGCCTTCCTCCTGTGCTGAATCACCACCAAAGCAGCGGGCTGGTTGTGGATCCCCAACATCGAGGATCCTCATTTGTCCCCTACAGAGAGTTTCAGGTGCCAGATGTCTATGGGGAGCACCGGGAGCCCATGATCCATAAGGCTCCCGCTGATGGTCTGAGGCGTAAGAAGAGGTCTCACAGCTACCTGGATGAGTCCTCGAGGCCGAGAAGAAAACAGGATTTCGAAGAGCGAGCCGCCAGCCTTGTAGAGCTGCGAGCGAACCACCTCGTGGACAGCCATGTTCCTGCTGCCTTAGCCTGTGCGAACAGTCACTATCCGCGCACCAGTGCCAGCTGCAAATCCTGCGTCAAATCTTACACGGAGCCCGAACAGGATGACGTACCTCTACTGGGGAGGCGGAGCGTGAATCGCAGGCCGTCGTTCCTCAAGGCCACCTGGGGAAGTGACAGAGCTCACCAGCTGGATGAGATACCCGCCACCCCCGTCCCTGCCTGCATAGATGTACCAGATCTTTTTTCCCGAAGGGTGGCAGCCAAGCCTGCGAGATACTATAACTCTATGGGAAAAGGCTTGTGCTACCCAGTGCCAATCGAGCATGCCTACCTCCATCCAGCCCACAGTCACCCATTTAAAAGGCAGAGGCTGAAACATTCTCAGTCCACTCGCCTGCCATCTTACCGGGAGGCCCTTCTCCAAAATGCAGCTGCTCTGCGGAGATCTTCCACCGTACTGCACAGACACTGTTCCACCTACCTGGACTCGTATGGAGACATGCCAGTCTACATGGGGCCCCTCGCGCAGGGGCCAGCCCCGACCTGTGAACACTCCATGGAGATGTGCAACCTGTTCCCATGCGTGGCCCAATGCCCCGAAGATGCCTCCCTGGTACCTAGGCAGATAGCATACCAGGACAATGTGTACAGAGTGTATAGAGATGCTGGGAGGATTCGGGAGGACCCCACCACGATATCATCTCACAGTAGAGACAGGAGGCATGTTGTGGTCACGGGCAGAGGCGGCAGTCCTCATGTACCAAAGCCCTGGAGCAGGGTTTCTAGCCTGGAATCAGAGGTTTGAGCATTCCTCCTTTTCCTTGCCAGCTCTAGGCGTTAACACTGTTTTTATTCGGCTGCTTTAAGAGATAAGTGACTCTGATTGACATTCGGCTACTGGTCCAAGCAAAAAACAAAAACATACAAGCGACAGAAGAATTCAAATAGTTTACTTTGTGCAATAATGTCTCGCCTGCAGGGAAGAATAAGAAGATACTGTCATGTCCTCAGCGCTGGAACATGTCAACTTGACTTTAAGAAAGAAAAAATGATGTTGATTAGTTCTCAGCATAATTGATTGTTATTTATTCATTAATAGTGTCTTTCTGTTGAGTGGAACCATCACATGGGGTTTATTGCAACAATTCTCTATTACGCGCCATGACTTCATGGAGGGCTCCTAGTCAAAACGTGAGAAAGAGACTTTTGGTTTTATTTTAAAAAAAAAAAACATAATTAGTATTTTTTCACTTATTCAGACATGAACTGGCAAAATAATAAAAAATAATCACTTTCCAGAGATATCTACAATGAACTTTGTAAGCACAGAACAATGGGACTTTGTTAATGCAGCCTTTTCTTCTGCAGTAACTCCCCATGACAGGGTATTAAAATGATTAGTATCACATCTGTATAACAGAGGCTCTTCCATTCAATAATAAATTATTAAGGTGTTCCAGAGGTCTCCCCCCCACCGGCCCCTCGCCACTTGGTCTTTTTCTTGGGTGACTGAGGAAAGACCCTTATGTGTGTTAATAAAGCACAATTTGCCTTGGAGAGGGGATGTATATTTCTTGAATATTTTTTGAGGAGAGATACAAATTAAGATGTTGTGAATTACCCGATATTCAAAAAAACGTACAATATTATTTAACCATACACATATGTGATTGAATTAAACTTTGAACTGCTTATCTAAAATTATTGCCTGTTGCAACATATATTTCAAACGTTTATGTTATTCCATCTTGTATTGTTCTATAGCACCTTTATCAATATTGTAGTATTAGTAATAATAGTTTAGTGAGAGTAACAATATAAGGGCTTTGGATCACTGCTGCATTTGTTACATTTATGAGAAAATATATATATAACTATCCAGATTAAGAGATAATGTTGAAATTTGGCAGAGGGCTAAGGAGAATGTTTACAAAGTCCAGTTAATTTCAACACGTCATTAACAGGTCACCAACCTCTTTTTTCCACCTGTCTTAAGTGAGCTATTCATGAGTTAAGATGCTAGTTGACAAAACAGAGGCTAAACTGCAGAGTAATACCCACCTCCTTCTCCAACTGCTGGTCATTTACACTCAGTAAAAGTGCCATTTTCTGTAACCATTGCACAGGCACACGAGAGCCGAAGGAGCCAAACCTAGCTGGAGGTCCAACCCAGGTTGGAGGTTTAAATCCCACCCCCACTGTGTATGTATTTTTCTCTCCCCATGTTTCCTCCAGGTTTGATTTCTTATTGCAATCCAAAACGGGATTCTGAGAAGAATGGGCATCTCTAACTCGCCCATAGAGTGCATGTGCTGGAATACTGTCCAGGGTGCTCCCCTTCCTTGTAGCCTGTGCTGCCTAGGAGATCGTCCTGAACCCCTGTATCCCTGTGCTGGATAAGTGCCTGGACACAGGATGGATGGAATAGAATTAATTTGTCTCTTATAAGCAGTGAATAGTCTCCCGCCGTTCCACAGTGGAAACCTACTGTAGTGGTGTAAATATGCCTCCGTACCTATTCATCACTTGAGATCAGATGTTTTGAAAGGTTAAGTACTGTAATGGCACTGGACTTGCTACCAACAGGTTGCAGGTTCAAGTCCCAGGTGGGCCTCTGCTGTTCTGTGTTTCAGCAAACCATTCACACTTGTTTGATGCAGTGAAAATATCTACCTATGTAAACCACCTCACATAAATGTGTATGCTAAGCAATTAAATAGGGAAGAACCCATCTTTCAAATTGCATCAATGCAGTTTTTAATTCACTTTTTTTCCCCCTCTCCTAAACATTCTCAGTTTATTTAATGTTCCTTCGTTATTTCTCAGGGAAAACTGAATGAAAGGTAGAGCAGTATGACACTCCCTGGAAGCCAACCCTGCCATCTGTAACCTCCGTCGTGAGGGTGTCTTTCTGAAGCCAACAAATAGGCCATGCTGGCAATTCCTTTTCATTTAATTGGCAAAGAAAGCTGCAAAATGAGTAAGAGTCTGCAAGGACAACTGTGGTGCACTTGAGCCTGCCTGACCTCCATACAAAAGCCCTCCATCCCCAGTGCCCCTTCCGTGTGCATTACTGAGCCTGGTGCATGTCCCAAAGTAAGTTAAATAAGAGGTGGGGCCGAAGAGGAAATGGGCCGATAGGGGGTAGCTGGAGCTCCGGAATCGATGAAGGGATTGCTTCAGCCCTGGGGTGGACTGGCAGCAAATAGCAGCCCTGGAAGATGGGGGTATATTTTGGTATACTTTCCCAAATCGCAATTAATTAGTTGGCCGCCGGAGATACAACAAAGCGTTTTCCATTATTCACATAGTACGACTGACCTGGAAACATGCCAAGATCGACAGACAGGTGGGGCACACCTGGTATACAGGCTATATAATGTCAGGCTTGGGCAAGAATGACCGGCCCTAACAAGACGGCTCCACTGGGCAGACTTCCCGGTGGCTAGTCTGCGGCTCATTCAGTGCTTCTCAAGTAGTTCCAGAGCTAGAAACAGTGCTGATGCATCAGAACAATTGCCTTTTCAGCAAGTTATAAAAAATGACAATCTTTCATTAAGTGCCCTGTGCTATTTACGTCTAATCAACAGAAAGTCCCTTATTGAAATATCAGTGGTCTTCCTACTCATCACTAGCCTATAGTACAGTCGTCCCTCGCCATTTCGCGCTTAGACTTTCGCGGTTTCACTCTATCGCGGTTTTTTCAAATACAGTACTGTGCTTATTAAAGTATATACAGTACTGTGCCCATTAGAGTATATACAGTACTGTGCTCATTAAGGTATATACAGTACTGTATATTCATTAAAAAGTTGACAGAGACAGCGAAAATGATACAGCGCCTGCCTCGGTTGTCTGAGACAGTTATATCCGCTTCCTATCCCGGCCACTGACTGGCTCAGCCTCACGCAAGTTCATCTCTCATACACGCTTCTACATCGCTACGCATTGGAAGCATCTTTGTTTGCGATTTCAGAGAACTTTTATCTAAGCCCCACGATGGC
>JAODKN010000093.1:10158244-10169685 GCA_026774425.1 Petrocephalus zakoni
TCTCCCATACCACATAATACATCCCATACTTACATGGTATCTCCCATACCACATAATACATCCCATACTTACATGGTATCTCCCATACCACATAATACATCCCATCCTTACATGGTGTCTCCCATACCACATAATACATCCCATACTTACATGGTATCTCCCATACCACATAATACATCCCATACTTACATGGTGTCTCCCATACCACATAAAATACCACATAATATGGTATCTTCCATAGTGTGATGCATGGTGTCTGTCTGTGGTCTGGCACAGCTACTTGTGTAATCATTAGCAGTGTGGGTCTATCATTCATATTTGCAAAAAAACGTCAATTTCCCTGAAAGAGTCATGAAACCCCTTCATCTTTTTTTTTATGGAACCGTGGTCTCTAGCGTGTTAGGTCTTATCAATTCTGATGACAGAAGGAAATGTTGCGAAGCCCAGGAAATCTGCCGGTGCCAGTTCTGTCAGTTAGCTGGTCAAATCGGGCCCTTCGCAGGAAATTTGGGCCATTAATATTCAGTGTGCCCATGGCAGAAGTGACAGTTACACCTACAGGATGGTTAATGAACTGCAAGACATTTATACATTTAATAGACATTAATAAATGGTTTGATACAGCGGCTCTCACCGATATGGCACTAGAAAGTATTTTTTTTAAATAAATATAAGTGAAACACTATCTATTTCCATCATGTATTTCCATCATGATCCAGATAGGTTGCTATGGTTGGGTTAAACTATATTGTATAGAAATTAATCTGCACTGAATGATTGCATAGAAATTCAATCATATAAAAGCAATTTATAAATTAAAAGAAATCCTACACAGTAATATGAACTGCAAAATAGCCAAAGGTCTATTAAGGAGGCAATTTAAAACAGTGAGTCATCAATGAACTGGTCCTAATGTTCTACTGATTTATGGAAGATATTGGCATATCCATGGAAAGCAATGTTGCGCAATAGATGACACTGATGGTGTCCTTAGGAGGCCCATAAGTGGTCCCATGCAAGTTCAAAGAAGCATGTTGCTCCATAGTCCATTACGAAAGGGACAGAGAATAAATTGCACTTTATAGTATTAGAATGCTGACATTAATAGAATTAAAATTGGTTATTGACGGAAATACTGTGACCTCAGAAAACCCATAAGCTTTTATAGTTGAGTGGCAAACAGTGTCATGACCACATAGAAGCAGGACCCAGTTAACAAGGATATATGCATTCTCTGGCCAAGGTGACTCCAAGGCTATGTTTCAGCACTGTCACACATCTCCCACTTAGTGATATGAGTGATTGGCCTAGCTAAATAATTACAAGTTTAAATTATTCTTAGACACTAAGTGGCTCATTCCTGAATAAATTGGGCTGTTCTGTGATCGAGGGGCCCTTAAGGAGAAAACGTATTCTTATTCACTTATTCATTGATATTTGACACCACTTACAATTCACTCCACTCACTTCTATTATGGGCTGTTGTGTGGATTGCTATCAAAATATGCAGTAACACTTTACATTAACTGCACCTTCATAATGCCTTTATAATGCATTCAACGAACATTCACAAGCAGTATGTAAGTACACCTAAAAATCCTAACATACTGTTAAAGCTTCAATATACATTAATGACAAACATTATATGATAATAACAAACATTAAAATCATATAATCGTTTAATGTTAAAGCTCTTAAGGTGTGTTAGGATGTTAAGGTATACTTACATGCAGCTTATTAATGCTTTATGAATGCACCATAAATGCATTATGAAGGTACACTGAATGTTCTATGAATGTGTAATGAATGCATTATGAAGGTACATTGAATGTTCTATGAATGTGTAATGAATGCATTATGAAGGTACACTGAATGTTCTATGAATGTGTAATGAATGCATTATGAAGGTGCAGCTAATGTAAAATGTTACAAAATATGATCATAAGCTTAAAGCTATTTGTGTCAATAACAGAAAAATAAAGCAAAAACAGAAAACCTTTGGGGCACCAGCTACAACATCTCTAGAATGTGTGTAATAGGAAATGCTGGGTTATGTAAAAGAATGCGTAACAAAGCCTTAGAACACCCTGAAAGTTGTTCACTGTGATAATGGATAATGGAGTAATTATTCCCATATTAAACAGTAAATTTAAGTATTAAACAGACTAGATCATTCCTATCATGCAGTATGCTGCTTTGTTGGCATTTATGTTTATATGTGTCTGTGCATTTGTAAGCACATATCTGTAGCTTGTGGAATTTGGGAATAAGAGGGTATTATAAAAAAAATACATTCACAAAGCTAAAAGCTGCGATTTAGGAAATGTCAAAGTTTATGTTTAATAACCTCAGTATTTCCATTAAAAAACTAAATAAAAACATTAACTGCTGGTAGAATAGATTTCTTACACAGCCTTTGATGACTTGCAGTGTGTAAACATCCACAGGATTATTTCTGTTTTGCTCTAATATCAGACAGTGGGGTTTTAATTGCCAGCCCCCCACTTGTGAATGAATGCCTGTATAGTATTACTTTGCTACCCGCATCTCCGCTTCTGACAGTGTATTTTTGTGGAATGCAGCTGTTACTGGGGATTCCCAGGCAAGTCTTCAAGGTGACTGTATCAGGGGTAATGTGTGGCATATTATTAAATAGGCCTTCAAAACAAACGGAGGTAGAGTGTCTCTCATTACTGAGAATGTGAGGAACTGGAGAACAGCTGTAGGAATGCTTTGGCCTTAAATAATGGTGCAAAATCTCTGGCTCAAGAGGAGAAAGATCTTAAAACCTAAAATGGAATAACAGAATGATTGGTTTTTATATGGTAATGACACATATCTAAACAGTGTGATTAGATATTAGGAGATGAACTAAAGAGTCATTTATCAATACAAAGATGGTTTTAATTGATGAATATGACAGGCACATGATGTTTATAGGTGATATCATCCATGTAACAGTGGGAGTAAAAAAAGCTTCACTTTTCCTCTTACTACATAAGCATGGCATGTGTTTAGTGACAGTTCAGTGAAGGAGTAATAATAATAATAATAATGACAATAATAATAATAAACACCACGGCACACACACATGGGCATGGTGAGCATTCGCTGCACATCCACTCGCCGAATAAATTACTTCACACCTCATAAATTTTTCCAGATGCTTTGAGTCACCTTGACACAAGGGCTTGGAAGACTGTCAGGAAAGGTGAGGAGTGGATTTTGGAAGAAGAGAGAGAGAGGGAGGGAGAGAGGGAGGGAGCGCTCCGTAGAGTCCAGTAGGGCTTAATTAAGGGCTAAATTAAAAAGAAAACGCCGGAGCATTAGGACTTGAAACAACATTCTCGTGTATTATAAAGCCAGACAAAAAATACTTTAGCCCCGCTGCAAGAAGAAACATTTCTTTGCAGTTCTTATAATGTTTTGTCAATTAAAAAGTCAATATTACATATAGAACTGTTATGAGTTACATGTATCAATACATCAGCTGCTTAATTAGGTATGGTCATGGCGATAAGGAGCTTACCCTGTAAAGTAAGCAAACCGCACAGTACTCATTCTGGATTCAAACCTCTAGTTCTGCAGTATGGGGTATTGTACTGTTTTTTGATCCTATAAAAATAAAATATTCAAGTGTTTATATTGTGCATTACTTATGCATACTTATAATATTGTTTTTTTTGCTATTATAAATAAGTAAAAATCCATAATCAGTTAAATGTAATGTATCCACTGTCATGGAACATTTTTTTGACTAAGCTATGCTAGGAATTTAATAAAATGTAGGCTGGTCTAGTCTAAATCAAATCAAGCTACTTTATATGCTAAAAGAGCACACTAATTAACTTGGCTACACCTATGCTTCTCATCTTCTTTTTCATTATTTCTTTTCAAAAGCTGATCTGAGGAGTCTGAGGGGTCCAAGGTAAAGATTACATATCACAGCTGTAAGTGCCATAATTGGAAAACGTAGCGGTTAGACCTTGATGTTCTGCGGATTTAGCCACAGGGCCGTATTTTACATTCTGCAGGAAGAGTCATGCAAATGAGTGTGACAGAAGATTGCATACAGTAGTAACACCCAGAATGGGAAAGTTGGCGTGACCGAATTATACTGAAGTTTCAATGGAATGCAGATCCCCGCATGTGCGAAAACATTTCTGTGGCAGTGTCTTTGGTTCAGACAAACGAAGGAGCTTTGCACACTGCAACAATAAACAAATCAAATGCAGTTAAATTTGAGGGAAATCAAATATTTTGTTCACCAGCAGACAACAGTGGTAACGGTACGACAAACTACCGCTATAGACGTTCTTATAGATTTCGTCATTGTGAAGATACATGAAAAGCAAACAACTTTCACATATTGCTTCTTCTCTGGCCACCCTTATGGTGACAGATCAGTTGCTTTATCTATGTATTTATCTGCATTTATTGTTTGACTTCATTTTGATTCCTCCACTCAGTTTGGGAAGGTTATCTCTCTCAAATTGCTAAAAGATAATCTTCTGCCTTCTGTATGAAACAATCTACTAGATGGTTTCACTATTCTGTCAGATGAATGCTTCTCTGCCTTTATGGCCGTGTTGCTGATGGCTGGTTTCTTTTGAGCCTATGACCAGTTGTTGCTCTATTGCACGACAGCTCTGGTCTGACAACGTTCAGTGCTCAATCCATCACCTCTCACTTTCTTTCCTCTCTGCTGAGGGCTTCCCCCCAGGGCAAAAAAACCCTGTACGATGTTCCAGCAAAAATGTCAAACTTGCAATACCCCAAGGCTGGCGATGCTGCACTTACTATGATCTGAGAAGTTCCAAAAGATATCTCTGACTCACCTTAATTCGTCAAAAATTTAAAAAATACTCCAGGACTAATTTAATCAACTAATGAGATATAAGAACTAGTGCTCTTGACCAACTGAAATCAAGCTGCAAGATACAGGAAGTCCCCAGGTTAAGAACATCTGACTTACGGGCAACTCGCACTTACAAACAGACAGACATAAAGCCCATTATAAAAAACAATGGCTCATAATAACGAATGCATGCGCTACTTTGTGACTTCATGAAAACATTGTGTGGCTTCACTGATTCAGTTTTTTATTATTAATATTATTATGTACTGTATTATTATCATTACAAATTTGGCTGAAAGACAGACTTAAGGAAGAGATCTAGTTTGTAGCCTGAAGACTGCCTGTATGCATGCTTTGATCATATTCTGTAACCATCCTGTAATAATTTCACTGGTGATGTCTGAAGGGGACAGTACACTGCTAATTCACCACCATTAGGGAGAGGGATTGGCTCCACTCTTTTTTCTTTATTCATTTATCATAAGAGGCTGCTCATCCCGGTCAGGATTGAAACTGAGTCTGATTCTCTCTAGGCAATTAGCAAGGAGAAGGTGGAACCAAGGGCGTATGAACACACCAGCTGCTAGTTACTACACACCTACTCTGGGGTATTCAGTGAGACACAACCATGTTAGCTTTTATGACTACATTGGATGAAACCGCAGCACTGTATAGAGTGTGAAATGCCCTGATCAAATCCCGATCCGGTGCACTGCTCCTCGCGAGGATCCTAAAGACAAGAAGTCCACATTGGACCAGAACAGGGCCAGCTCAACACCATCTATTTATTCACTGATATTTTGACATCAGTTGATGTTGTTTTGTTGTTTTGTTGTTTTGTTCCCTGAAGGCTCTTTTTTTCCCCGGACTAATGGGTTTCGTTCTTCTCCTCCGTAGTCTTCTAGCGTTATTTGTCTGTTTATGTATTTATATGCAAAGTGCTCTGGCGTAACTTCTTTGGGAAGGGAGCTTCATAAAAGTAAATTATCTTGAATTGAATGAAAGCACAAAGTAGGTGTCTTAAGTATTTTCTGTAAAAGTGGCATGTAGATTTAAGCAATTATAAGTACTGAGAACTTTGCATGTATAAGTGATACATTTTAAAAAGTTATGGAAATTATGATATGACAAATGCAGAAGTCTATTCAGCATCCAAAATTATGGACAATGTCACTTTGAATCAGCTGATAAAAATATTGAAGCGATTATCCAGCCATACATTTTATCTACAAAAGTGTTGATGTTATTGTTATATCTCAATTAACTGAAAATCACATTAAGTATAGAAGTGCAATTCATACAAAATTTTCAATTCAAGCACACAAAAGTCACTGACATATTTTTAGTAACAGCGTATGTAAGATTGTAGATAGCAAGGCTAGTGTTGCAAATGTATGTATAACTTATCTCTGTTACGGAATCTAAAATAGAAAGTGAAAGTCTGCAGAAATGAGAATTAACTGAATGTACTTTACAATTACAGCATTGTGTGGTAAGATACTATTAAAAATTAGCACAAATCCCCTAATACAAAAAAAAATCAAAATAATCTGATAAAACAGAACCAAACAACATGGAGATTGGGTATGAATATGTCAGAGGCATGGGAAACTTTACACAGAAATTAAAGATGCCACATGAAAAGATGAAAAACCAAAAGCTCAGCTCCGGCATGAGAGATGGGGGGTAAAATAGCACACACACAGAGTGAACTGGCTTACAAACCATAATCGGGAGTTAATCGGGCTAAGACACAACACCACAATTTTTACACCTTAAGCAAATCTTTAGTGAGAAGCAGATGGAACTAATGACCATGCCAAGCCTGACCACCACACAGACATCCATAATGATAAAAGGAATGGAGAGTTACTTGCATAATAACAGCTAGAAAATTCTATGTATTTGCTTGCAAGTAAGGTTTATCCAGGACTCAGTCTAGTAAGATTCTTTTTATGCATTATCACATTTAAGTGAAGTGTGATTAATTGTCATTGTTGACACACCACAGTGAAATGTGTCCTCTGCATTTAACCCATGTGACGTTGTGACGCAGTGGGCAGCTTATTCAGCACCCAGGCAGCAGGGCTTGTCAGCAGTACCTTGCTTAGGGTACCTCAGTGGTACTCGCAGGTTGGGGATTTGAACCAGCAACCGCTGGGTTACAGCCACTTCCCTAACCATTATCCCATCACAGTGTATGTTATGCATTTTACATAAGACACATACAATTATATCACTTTTACATGAGTGGATGTGAGTGATTTGATTTATTCCCTATGATTACACATATTGCTTATCAGATTTGTGATATTAATTTTGTATTGGGGAGCCAATATCAGGTATCAGATATGAAACTGAGGGATAAACTGACAAGAGTGCTTCAAATCAAAATGGACAGAAATATAAGATCCATCAGAGACCGCGGTAAGCTGATTCTTTTAAAACTTTCTTTGGAGCTGCTATCATTTGTTCTGTATACGTCATAGCATTATTGTTGGGATACAAGGAGCAAAGGACTCAAGAGCCGGCATGCAAGAAAACAAGAGGGACTTTACCGGCAAAGCAGGAGCAGGGAAACAAACTTGACTGTGGGGGGTCTAAAGGGAAGATAGGCACAGGCAAAACGAGGACTGACGTTTATTACTGGACTGGAAAACACTGGACTGGGAAGCACATATATATGGAACCAACGAGGGAGCTAACGAGAGGCAGCTGGGCGTGATTCGCACAAGGGCAAGAACGAGAGGTAAGACAAACGAGGAGAGGAGACTGGTGGGAAGATACTGGAGGGTTATGTAGACGTGGCAGGCACGTTATGTAGACGTGTTCCAATCTTCCAGCAAGGGAAACATCAGGAAACATCCGAAGACCCATGTCTAGAACACATCGACAAACTCATCCTACCACTGACCTGCTCTCTGTCTTCCTTGATTGTTCCTGGTTTATGCTTTCATAAACCAGGAACATATCTTTTTTTCAGTTTTGGGGTGAACTGCCCATTTAAGAATGACTTCTGCTTTAAAGTGCACTATAAAATGGATAGGCAGTACTCTTGAAGTCATTCTTCATTTGAAAAAAATAAATCATATTTGTCACACCTAGTGATAGACAGATGTTCTGTCCAGGGCAGCCTCAGCTTCATGCCCAGTGCATCCTGGGATAGACGCCAGGCTCCTCACTGCCCAGAACTGGATAATCGGTTTTGGAAAACGGATAGACGGATATTTGTCAGTGATAAGTATGATTTAAACTAGGGGGAGGCACTTCCATTTCCAAATGTGTCGTCTAGGCTTTGTAAGAGGATCTGTTAATCTTTTGTATCAGAGGAAGCATTCAAGTCAAGGAGCACTAGAGCAGAGAGAGCACTGTTGTCAGGAGATAGTGGAATGCTATTAACAATGTTAACAAATACTGTCTCTGTGCTGTGCTCACGTCTGAAACCTGACTGATAAGTTTCCAAGATTTTTCCTTTTTTTTAGTATTCTATGTCTATGAGCTAAGGGTGTAGGTTTGGTTTCTGGTTAGGATCAAATGAGCTCAAATGTATACAACCCCAAATCAGAAAAAGTTGGGACAGTATGGAAAACGCAAATAAAAAAAGAAAGTAGTGATTTCTAAATTTACTTTGACTTGTATTACATTGAAAACAACAGCACACTATTTATTGTGTTCCTCGTGAATTTTATTGTTTTTTACGAAATAAACACATATTCCAATTTTGGTTCTTGCAACACGTTTCAAAAAAAGTTGGGACGGGAGCAATTTAGGGCTATTAATGAGGTAAACTGGTTAAATAATGATGTGATTTGAAACAGGTGATGTCAACAGGTGATTGTAAATATGATTTAGTACAAAAACAGCATCCAAGAAAGGTCTAGTCCTTTAGGAGCAAAGATGGGCTGAGGATCGCCAGATTGCCAACAAATATGTGAGAAAATTATTGAAGTGTTTAAAAACAATGTTCCTCAAAGAGAGATAGGAAGAGATTTGGATTTTTCACCTTCAACAGTGCATAACATAATTAAAAGATTCAAGGAATATGGAGGATTTTTTTTTTGTGCAAATTTTATTTTGGGAAGGTCTGATAGCTTATGCTATTTTCAGATGGGTCTAGGCTAAAGTTGCTTTTACTAGTTCGCTAGTTGATGGTTCAGTGGGAATCACTGTCGCCTCGCATCTCCAGGGTTTGAGTCCTGCTTCCGGTCTGTGGATTTTGTATGCTGCTTTTTCCTGCCACCTCAAAGCAGTAATAAACTTGTGTCCCATTGCAGGTAGCCCCCAGGCTCAGGACCTGAGGCACAGACTTCCGGTGCCTCAGGCTGCCCCATAAGCTGTCAAACGATGGATGTACTGAAAACAGTGCTGATAAAACCTTTTTTTTGCTGTCTCTTTTATCCTGTAGTCATACAAAGGAGAGATGATTTTATATATTTATTTGCAGTGACAGCTAATCATGTCTTCATGGTGTAATTCCCAGCACCTGGCATATTTCTGCTTTTCTCTCTGCCTCATGTGTTGTGTAAGCAGTAAGTGCATAAATGAATATAAATACATATGGTCAATAATTAAATGGATGGGTAGCCTATACATAGGTATACATACGATGTCATATAGGATAAGGAGAGATGACAGATTTGACTCAGTCACTTAATGGATCGCTTACACCCAAGAAGACTGCCTCCCATTGCTTAGTCAAATAACTTTTATTTCTGTTTTCCACTGTTTATGATCTGTTATCTCATATTTCAGGGGTTTTCCTCACCTCGTCTTCAAACTTTTTTGTCCCTGCTTCTATTTCTACTTTGTCCATAAATTTGTGAAAATCTGTTGGATAAAAATTAATTCACTAATTAGCTGTCGGAAGGCCATAAATGAACCTGATGTTTATAGGGGCTGCAGATGCTCAAAATGGGAATGCTTGGTGGAAGGATGTGTGATCACACCACATCATAGCGTTAGGAACCCTTGCAGGGTGTAAGGAAGCTGATGAAATTCTTTGAAATTCATCAGATCAGTGAAATAAAGTATAACCGAGAAAGGTTCCCTCATTAGTTATGGATGAGACACTGAGAACGATGTTGCTGCGGCCACACACATTGTTGAAACTTCCCGCAAGATCAGATGATGTTGCAGTTTTACATTGTACATTTGTGTGCTAGAGCGTAAATTACAATTGCCATTGCATAATCAATGTATTTGAGTTTTTTCTTGTAGAGTGTGCATAAATATAATTTATGGTGAAAAAAAAACTTTATATTTATTTTCAGAGTTCGACAG
This sequence comes from Petrocephalus zakoni, assembly GCA_026774425.1. NCBI lineage: Eukaryota > Metazoa > Chordata > Actinopteri > Osteoglossiformes > Mormyridae > Petrocephalus > Petrocephalus zakoni. The sequence goes on from JAODKN010000093.1 coordinate 10,168,383, forward strand.
CACTTATTTTTGAAAACGGTATCCTGTAAGTTCTACTTTTTATTTTTCTTGTAGTGTTTTTTAACACTCATGGGCACGACATAATTGTCTTGGATCAAATTCAAAATCCCGTCTCGGCCCTACTAAGTCTCGGGACTGAAATCCTTCTGGAGTGCCTTCAGTTCCTACAACCCAGCTAGTTAAGGACAGAGCGTGCCTGATTCAAAGGTATAAGAAATAGTGCTGGATAATTTCGACCCAGCAAAATCTGTCTGTTGGGATAGACCTTGTCTCCAAATTGTATCCTTTGGGGAAAACAGTCACTGCAAATCCAGAGTGTCAAACAGGATATAGTTACAGCACAGGAACAATCAAACCAGTACTATTTTTTTAATATACTTTATTAATCCCTGTGGGAAAATTGTCTTCTCTGTGAGAGCAAACCCAGCCGTGAAGGGCAGCAACCCAGAGAGCTGGGGGTTACGGGCCTTGCTCAAGAGTTATGAAAACAAGAATTACTATGTATGTTCTGAATCTGTTGTGTGACAGTTCTAATCCATAAACTGCCGAGACTGGACCAATATTTAATTTTCTATTTTCTTTACAGACAAAAAGGCCTCTTCCATTTACATACATTAAGTTATCACTTCAGTAGGTACACTCATTTTTGTTTCTCAAACCACTTTCGGGGTTGGGTAAGTTGGGTGTTGCGCCGTCATGCATGTTGTACCGATATGTAATTTTCGAACTTGTGGCGTTCCTGTCAGCCTTAATAAGCCCGGTCATTCTACTTTGATCTCTTTAATTAACAAGGTGTTTTCAGCCACAGGAATGCCATTTCAGAGATGCTTAAACCACCACATACAGCACTAACAATGACACCGCATGCAGAACTGCTTATAAATGGTCGCTCTTCCATTGTGACACTTAGTTGAACAGTACGTGAACATCTTGACCGCTGTCCTCGTTTATATATTCAGTTTCGGCCACAAAGCATGCTGTTCGCTTGTAACTGGGCATTCATCTGAAGCACAGCATAGCTGTACGTTTGTGATGTGCTCTTTGGCTCACTTGTACGTCGGTTTGGCCGAAAGCGTCTGCTAAGTAAAAAGAAATGTAATGGCATGTAAATGTTTGCCTTAACAAGGAGGTGTATCTTAATAGGCTGATCACAAAATGTATTACGCTTAAATACAGAATTGTAATATAATATACATAGAGTACAAAAGTACCAGTATGACCATACCTGGGGGCACACAGGTCAAGCGCTCACTATTTTTCCTGCAGCCCCAATAAGCAGGATCCATTCTGGGACACACCTAGG
>JAODKN010000093.1:10278298-10291734 GCA_026774425.1 Petrocephalus zakoni
CACAGGCAGGAGGGAGGGCAGGCCGGAAGGACGTCACAGGCAGGAGGGAGAGCAGGCCGGAAAAACTTCATAGGCAGGAGGGCGGGCAGAACAGACGTCATAGGCAGGAGGGCGGGCGAAACAGAAGGACATCACAGGCAGAAGGGCGGGCAGAACAGACGTCATAGGCAGGAAGGAGAGCAGGTCGGAAGGATGTCACAGGCAGAGAGGGCATTGCAGGGAGCAGGGTAGGCCGGATATCTGAATTTTTTTGGGCTCCAGGCAGCCCACCATAGGAGGGGAGAAGTTATAAAAAGTGCCTTAGCTAGATCATTCTGTTTATTCTCAGACTCATTTTTAAAGCAGTTTAATACAGTTTTTCGTGGTATGAAGTGCTATTATATCTATCGATAAGAACAGTCATTGTAACTACTACATGCAACATGAAGTGCATCATACAACTGCCTAGCCACAAGTCACAGCCTTTAATAAAATGTTTTTATGATCTCTCTCACCATTAATTTTTAATGCAGCCAATCATAAATGAAACCAAAAGCTATGCTCACACTTTTCTGCAGTAATTGACACAGAATTCACCATCTGCTTAGCCAACACAAGCTGTGCGTGAGCTTCACGTTTGGCCCTGCTTTCCACTGTCAAGAAAAACCGAGGGTCTGTCATGGAAACAGAGGGTATCTAGTATAATTTCAGAAAGCAAGTACAGCAATGCAGATGCTGTAGGTGAGCAGGTAATTGATTACACATGCCTGCTTTTGCTCTGAGGGGCATTGATTACACATGCCTGCTTTTGCTCTGAGGGGCATTTAATACACATGCCTGCTTCTGCTTTGAAGTCGCCCCTCTGTCCAATAGGCACTGTGGAAATGTTAACCTCGGTTAGTGCATCCTGCCTTATGATACAGTTAATGGATGACCCACCCCTATGGATTTAATTTTAAAGAAGTGAGTCTCCGCCCCACCCCTATTGGTATGTCCTCCCCATGTCGTTGTGGGGTTTCCTCCAGTTTCCCCCCACATTCCAAGAACAGGCAAAGGTGAACTGATGTTGCCAAATTGCCCATAGGTGTGAATGGTGGGTGTATGAGTGTGCCCTGCGATGGGATGGAGCCTCGTCCTGGGATATTCCCTGCCTTACACCCATAGCTTCAGGGAAAGGCTCTGAACCCTCATGACCCTGAATAGGACAAGCGAGTAAAGAAAATGTATGGATGTATGCATGGATAGAAAACTGATATAACTTGGAAAAACAGGTTTAATTGGTTACTTCCTTTATTACAGAGAGGTGTTCAAATGCCTATACACTGATGCATTTGATTCAAAACAAGGAGATGAAAAAACAGCTAAAGATCGCATGGAACGGGCATCGATTTCATAAGCACTAACAAGAAAAACCGGGGAAGTCACTTTGAATTATATTCCTTAACATTTGTCACAGATAATTACAGCCAAGAGCAAAGTGCACCGAAAGAATTTCACAAATAAGTGTCTAACCTGCAACAAAATAAGAAATATATATTTCCCATCAAAGGAACAAATAAAAGGCGAGAAGTATCAAATCTGCTGAATAAACAAACTGACAGGAGATAATAAATCAGACAAATTATAAATCAGTTATTAAATGTGCTGCAGAGAGGCTTATCCGGAACGGGCTAATGAAATGCCATCATTCTCATTGTTTGCTTCCATTCATCTTTGAGTTTGACGATACGCAGCACAGCCGATCTGTCCCTTCCTAATCCCATGTTACCAGCCTAATTTAAAACTTTAGCTGCGCATTTTCCTTCTCTCTTTTCCAGAAAAATAAAAGTTATAATGGGAAAGAATAAAGACAATGTAACCTGAAAAAAAGCGACTTCCGTGCCTTGTACTGTCATTTATAATGGGCGCGACATTTTACTTTATTCTAACAGGAGGCCTAAGGTCAGTTGTGTTGTCACAGCGAGACTACTCATGGTGCTTGGGACTGTATAGTTCAGAGCAGGGGCCAATGACTGGTAAGAGCAGAGTGTCTTTGCTACACTGGCGGTATTTCTCCCTGAATGAGAAGACGAGCTCGATTTCACAGCTGTGTCTCTACCTCGCTCTTCCCAAATAGCCTGAGGAACAAAGTGCAGCAATGTTCCGTCCTCCTGGCATTTCCCCAGAGATCCGAAGAACATGTCGCTCCACACCTTCATGCCGTGAAGGTGCCACACACATCAGTAGCAGAGGAAGATATTGCTATTGATTTAGAAGTTGCTCACACACGTAACAAGTTGTCTATGTGAGATTTATCAAGTAGAGATTATAGGATTTCCATCAGGAACCTTTATAATGAATGAGTTAATCTGGCTTTTTATTTACAGGGCATTTTAACACACACTCCAGGGATATAAGCATAGTTAAAATTAAATGTTAAAATACTGCAAATGCTTTAAAGTATAAAAGGCGGAGGAACGATATTGCAGAAGAGCCTGTCCCCTGTAAATGTACAAGTGGGCTTTTACTATATCACAGAGCTATATGGGACAGAGAGAGTTCAATCCACAACCCAATGTCTGGATCCCAAACAGCAAGAGGAACAACTGGAGATCGTGGGGCTTCTGATACTTCCGAAACACATATATTTTTTTCTGGTGGCATGAGCCCAAATGACAATCAGGATTACCATGGACGCATAGCGTAATTGTTAACATAATTATTAACACATTTAAATTATATCCTACAGCAAGATTGACTGCATGGAATTTAGGTGCACACACCCGTCAAGATAAAAGTATTTTTCAAGTAAATCTGCAAAACTTAGCCTCAAATCCTAGAAAAACTGCATGCTGTTCCCTTCACCCACTGCGTACATGGCTTACTGTTGTAAAAGCTTTGTGAATACCATCTCTGAATCTGCTCCTCAGAAAAGAATCACTCTTGGAGACTTATCTGATTAGTACTGATCACAAGTTTGGCACTAAATGTACCTGTGCTGTACATTCTTGCCTATGTAGGTCATTCTGAGCGACCGTGACCCTAGACAGAGCAGAAAGAAAAATAAATGTAAATGCATAATTTATTAATTTGTTTTGTTTTGACAGTGGTTACGAGATTCTGGTCAATAACCAGTAAAACATTTGTAACTGTATGTAAAAATACAAGTTAATATATGTATATTATATTAATATGGAATATGAGTATATAGTTAAATACTGTTCTACAAATGGAAAACAGAATATGATTATAAAGTCGATTGCCTCTAGATCCATAAAACGTAAAGAGTTGCTATTGTGACTCGCTGCATTAAAATGTCTGGCTACCGATGATGACTCGTTACGGTTTCCGATGATGACTCGTTACGGTTTCTGATCGCACAGTTATGTTCACTAATTCTGGTTTTCCGCCGGCGTGGTGGCATTGCGGTCAGCACTCTGACACAGTAGGAGTGTAGCCATTTCCTATATTTCATCTCTCTTAGTATTTGTGCCATGTGAAGACATAGGGTCTGTTCTCCTCTGTGACAAAGTTACATTCAGCCGTGATGAGCAGTGAATGTGGAACTCATGTTTGTACTTTACACTGCAGTCCAATAACATCCAAGTACTCTTTTCACTGTATAAAAGTACTCTTTTCACTGGATAATTTACTCGTACTTTGTCCTGTTGATTTGCTTGTTTTCTAGCACTAGGCATAAGGTACAAGATTAAACTGTGAACATCCGGGGACTTTCTTAAGAAGAGAGGCCTGAGGCTTAACCCATATATTTTGAGGGTTAAATATTTCATAGCGTAGCCATAAATGAGTCATTTGCATGTAGATGAAGGAAGCGACGAGATGCAAATGTGGCCAGTAAGCTAATCATATAGAATTGAAATGCTAGGCAGGCATCTGTAAACGGGGCAGAGCCCTTGGGGACAGTAGTGGGGGGGGTGGGGGGGGGCGCAGCTGTGCGTCAGTCTGAAGCTGAGGAGAAACGCTGATGAGAAGGTAGCGAGAGGAGCCGAGGTGTCTGGACCAGAGGGAAAGCCGGCTATAGCTCACTTTCTCACGGCGTGACAGCATCCAAGATGGGGGGGGCAGAAACAGCGCGTGTGGAAATCCTGCGGGGGGGAAGGGGCGGAAGGGTGAGGATGCCCGATTAAGCCAACCGAATTCCTCAACCAAGCTCGTCGGGGGGTGTTCCATTGACATTCTGGTAGAGATATCATCGTTGACAGCCTCTCAAATGGGCTATGAGGTGGGCTTCCAGAGAAAAGCGGGGAGACTGATGGCAGAGGACAAACCAGGGGTCTGAGGTGGAGAACTCGGGCCTGAGGTCCTGATCCTTACTGGACAGCAGTTTGGCAGCTGGTTGCTAAGCCATACCTGCCTTATGCCTTCCTGTACCTGCCTTACGCCTTCCTGTACCTGCCTTATGCCTTCCTGTACCTGCCTTACACCTTCCTGTACCTGCCTTACACCTTCCTGTACCTGCCTTACGCCTTCCTGTACCTGCCTTACGCCTTCCTGTACCTGCCTGTCTCCCAGAGCGCAGCGCTGCCACACAGTGTCACTTACATACCATTAAACTAATCGTCCCACTATTCAGCCTAAATGGCCTTTAACTAAAACACACCAGGGATCAATAGAATGGATTGGCCAGAAGCTCAAACAATTCTAGGAGTAATGACAGACTCCTTAGCCCTTAATACTGTTTTTTGTCAATGCGCAAGACAAAATGCAAAAAAGTAAAACTCAATACGGACACAGCCGGGGCACATTATTTTCTTGACCTCCTTAATTCTGGCCATTTATCTCCCTTGACAGAAATGCAACATCAATGGGCGCTCTCTGCTAGCAGAATATTAATCACACCGATTGCGAATGTAATCAATTTATGCAAAAGTTTTAATTTTCTGCTCCCATCCTGGCCCATCCTTATTCCAACATCCACCCACCCCCCCACACCCCCTTCACTCCTTCCCACCCAGGCCAACGGGCCGAACGAGCCTGCAGCCGTCAAAAGACAGATTGTCATACTGTGCCGCGAATCCATCATGTGAAGGGAGCCCTGTGATGTCACTGTCCTCGGCCGTCGATTGATTACAGCTGAAGGAATTAAGACCTAAGAAGCCATTGCATTCAGATGGAAAGGAAGAAGGGACTGTTGCGTTGGAGACGTACTGATTAATTTGTCGCTCGAATAAAAGGGAAATCGATTGCTGTAGTTCCCTGTAGTGCATAAATGTTGACCAGTGTAGGTAGTCGCCTGGAGAACTGGCTTTGGAGGAAAGCAGAAGGCTCATAGACGCAGCCACACAGCCCCAAACCCCTCCCACCATGATACGGATGCACAAGTCATTATAAACAGTCCTGTCATGTGCTGCCCTTCCACCAAAGTGTGTAAAACGTGACGCCCCTGAGGTGGACCAGAACCCGTTAATCACGTTTAAAGAAGTCCTTCAGCTGTCGTCAGGTGTAATCATTCTTACAGCTGTACTAACACTTAAAATATGACTTCAGGTTGTTTTTCACAATTAAAATCTATTTATATGCAAATGAAGTGCCGGTCATGGTCGACACACCTTAGACCATTTGGAGTGGTGCACTGGGGCTGATTGTGTACTTTTGGAAGTTTTTGGATTAATAGGGATTAAAAATGTCACACTCCATCCTTAAGAGAGTATTACCTGCATCACTGTCCCAATGCATGTTCCCCAGAGTACATGTACTGATGAAAGGGTTTATCTCTCTGTGGGGATCTGAAAATGAGGTACAAACAATGTTTCTCGCGAAAAAAAAAGTTCTTGGTCAAAGAGAAAAAAATGAAACCGTTTCCCCCCCCACACTTGGCTACTCTTCAGCTAACTATCTCGTCCGTGTCAGATGTAAAGAGTGTCACAGACGCTTCCCAGCAGCACCATTGCTGGCACCAGAGACACATTATCCCTGGAAAATCAGACCAGCTATTTTCACTATTCAAAACGGGCCTGTATACGTGCTTGTATGCATTTATTTAGCTCAATACAGTTTATGTATGTTGTGTATTGCCACAAAATTTGTCATGCATTATATTGTCACCTCCTGTAAATTCCTTTTGATATCAGTTTTGCCCTTTGTAATTCCCCGAAAAATACTGTCTGTGCAATCCATATCCAATGCCCTGCTGATAGAATTCATTATAATTGGCCATACTGTATCATGCTTTCCAATGAATATTAATGACTATCTGTAATTACTTGTGTGTATTGGGAGCAAATACATACTGTCTGACTATGCACTGTGTTAGCCTCTGCAGTTGACAGATATAGATATATTTCATCTTAACCTAGTCATTAACCTTAACTTAACCGCAGATTTGATAAAAAAATAGTCCAACCTGACAAATTCTGGACAATAAGCGTATACTGTTTATTAGCCATGTATACACCCTACGATGGACTGGCACCCTGTCCTGGGTTCTTCTTGGCCTTGCACTTGTAGCTTCCAGGATCAGGTCTGGATCTCTGTCACCCTGCATTGTGTACAAGTGGGTATAGAAAATGGATGGGTGGGTGGATGGCTGGCCAATATACAACGTAAGAAAGTACAGTCTTTTCTTGATTAAATAACCTGAATTTAAAATAACCATTGTGACATATTGTAATAGGTTTGTATCTAATTTAATAGATGAAAGCCTAATAGCTCTACAAAATCATTTGTATGAACTATTCCCCTTTACTAAAATCAGCATTTTTTCATCTTTATTTGCAACATTTTGATTCTAGAGAGTTCAGCCTTGGTTATAATAAAGTCCAAGAACTGCATAAATTCAGTTGTGGGTCAAAAGATTTTTCTTTGTCCAGTTAGAAAAATTGGTGAGCCCTGTTGATGTATTCTTGGTGCTTTTCTTTCAGGTACAACAGGAAACTATAATATAGATGTACTGGCAAATTACTCTGCATGTTAAATGAATATCTGGGGGCAGCGTGTGGCTCAGTGGGTTAGGATGCTATGCTCAGGTCACTGGCCCAGATCCTGTGGTCAGCACTGGGCCATCGGCAAGGCCCTCAGTTCTTAATCGCTCCAGGAACCATCGCACCCATCTTTCTCAAAATGTGTGTTGCTTTGTATAGCAGTGTCTGCTGAGTGTAATATTTGTCGCAGGTGACCTTAGTGGCATAAATGATGGCTCCTTTACTGCCTTTATCTGTATATTTAGTAAGCAGCGCGGGGAAAAACACAACCATCTGAAGTCAAGCCAAAGCGTTCATTATCATAAAAGCTGCATGTTACTTTCGTGATTCACAAATTCAAATAAAGTCAGTAATAGAAATTAGAATCATTTACTGTACAAGATACATCGTTCAGACTGCTCATTTCTTATTCTCAGTATTGGATGATGCCAACTATACTTTATTACTTTATTATGCCAGTACATGTTCTAACAAAGCATTACATTACAAGCACACTTTCACAATTAGCTTCTTCCAAAGTCTTCTAAAAAATATTTTTCAAACTTGCCTGAAAATTCTGATTAAGCATAAAGGTGAGCATCAATCAAAGTTCCAAGTTAAACATTATAAACGTGTTACATGTATAATCTGATAGGTACCTTTTGATGCCATAAGACTAATTAAAACTAAAGGAGAGTCACATAGCAGTTTTCCTTCTTTTAGGTGCCTTTCTTTAGGTTAATCGAAGCCTGAAATAAATAACGCGGTTCCTCATAGCCTCATATTAAATACTATAAAGACCCATGTAGTCATTCTGTCTTTATGAAATATGCACAATAAATGTCTGACCTTTTAAAAGAAAACTACACAGTAATGCCAGAGTACAGCAGATAAACCCATCCCGCTACCTCCGTATTTTGTCTACAGTCTAAGGCTCTGATCCTGACACACATCTGCTTTGCTGGTGCCTGACGGAATCGCTTTAAGTTACACTGCATTCCAATGTACAGCAAAATGATCATGCAACTTTAATAACAGGCATAAAAAGAAGCAGTAAAACATTTTTAAGATGCAACAATTACATGAAATCTATCCAGCTGACTATCAGGGGCATTTTAAACTGTGAGTCAAAATCTAAGGCAAAAGCTTTGCAAACCAGTGAAAAGTTTTATGGACAATCACTGTCCTTCTTCCCTCTCTTAAGTTCCTGCTCGGTCCAACTGGAGTACAACCAAATAAAGGCAGAGTGGGCTGCAGATCTGGTTTCTTGAGCGACTGGGTCATTGAGATTCCTGCACCACAGACAAAAAGTTTCTTTCTTAGCTTATCTCCTTAGCTTATCTAGTTAATGGCGAGCATTACTTTATTAATTTGACCGACTGAACACTTTTAAAGCTACATTAACACACCACTTTCACCGACTGAACACTTATAAAGCTACATTAACGCACCGCTTTCACAATTATAATTTGCTTCCCATGAAAAAGAAAACTTTTCACAGATCTGCCTTGCTGTAAATTATGGTGCTCATTCTAAACACAGCAATACACGAAGCTTCCAAGTGGTTAGGAATTACCTTGACAAACGACCTAAATGCAGATATCTTCAAAGCCATTTAGCCCCATGCGAGAGCTGAGGCCTCTGCTTCCCAGGATGGGCTTGTTGCCCAGCTACTTAATTTATGATTGAAGAGAATGGGCGCCATTGAGAATGAGGACTCGAACCTACAGTAATAGGCAGCTAAGTGCTTCTCGCACTTCCACGGCAAAGGACAGTAATGAATTAGGCCCTGCCCTTTCAACCGTCACATATACAATGCTAAAATGCCACATGTACATTAAAAATGGATAGGAAACATTGCAAAGAACTATATGGCTCTGTCCAGCACACTGCAAGACTTTTTCTAAAGATATCTATGTGCTGTTTTCTCCACCTAGTGGTCAAAAATTAGAACAAGAAATTAGCCCGGATGGGGTCTTGGGCCATGTCCACATGTCCACATTTTCTGTGTGTTTTCGCCATTTGTCCACACTGAAAACTGAACTTTTGCAAAACTCCATCCAGACTGAAGATTTTCAGAAATATTTTCAATACACAGAATTTTTGGCTTGTACTTTGACAGAGTGTGTGCTATATGCTGTTTACATGATCTTGACAGTGTGTTTTTAGCGTTTCCGTGTGGACGGATCTACCAGGCTGTCAGGAAGCTGTCCATTACCCCCCCCGTGCCCCCTGCCCCCTGCCCCCTGGTCTGTAACAAGAGGCACAGCCTACACTAGTGCCCTACATCAGCTGCCTGCATATATTTACACATTTTGATTCTCCCTTATGTTCTGCACATATAGTGAATTGGCAGTAAAAATTATTTGAAACAGTGTTTGTGAGGACGAAGATTTCTGTTAATAACGGAGGAATTATAAGGAATAAGGAAAAACACAGTTTTTAAAAATACCCATGTACGTGTGGACAAAGCCTAACCCTCTGCACTGTGGCATAAAATCAAAATACAAGTAATGTGAGCACTGAAAATCAGTGAGGCTTGAAAATAGTTTCTCATACTCACATATAAAATACAGTGAACAGTGAATAAATGTATTTTTCACAAGTCGCTTTGTTTCACAATTTAGTTTTTCCATCACAAGCTAGAGGCTTGGTCAGAAGATTTGTCACCACTATGTGTCTGTCAAAGTGAAAGTGCTGGGCGAGTAAAACACTTCCACAATGGGGCCTGGTCAAGCTACATGACACCAAAGGCATATTCTCTGCAAATTATTAAGTTAATAATTGGAGTTAATAAAACCATTGATCTCTGTTTGTCCTTCTACTTGGTATTAGAATGCAAACAGTGGTTGGTGCTGCCATAGTGTCACAATGTACAGAATAAAAGAAGATAAATTTTACAGTGTTCCATATGTCTGTGAATTTACTGTCTAAATTACAAAAACTGCAACCTGTTCTGATGGCAAAAGAGCAAAAGAGTGCAAAAAAATCCTAAAAATTATACCGAAGTGTTGACTCTCTGCCAGTAAGCAGAATACAATGACTGGGAGGTTACAAACTCTTTAACAAAGAGTTGGAAAGTGATTTACTGCAGCATTCTCTAAGCCACTGGAAAATTCCAAAATAACAAGACATGTTTCCATCGCTACAGAGTGTAGTTGGTCTTAGTGATCCCATAAATAAAATTTAGCTTATATTTTGTCATTTTTTATCCTGTTTTTATATAATCAACCACATCATTCCTGACTTAACCACTGTCCTGTTAGATTGCTTGCAAACGTTGTGGTCCAGTTTTGAAGTAATTTGAGCCGAGACAAATCAGAACTTCTGAGGAAAGGGCAAGTGTTGTTATATTGGATTTTGGACGGGTGCACCCCCCCCCCCCCCTTTACAGTGTATTCACAGGTGGGATCGATGCTGCCCATTGTATAAGAAATGGCACCCATACAGGTACAGATGACTGACAGAGTGACTGCGGCAAAGGTTACAATCGACTCCAAAATTCCATTCACTACAACAGCGGTGCGATCACTATCATTGACATGAAAGCAACAAAACAATCAGCCTGAAGACTTTAACACACTGTTCCAATATTCCAGTATACCAAGGGGTGATGTAACACCACAGCGGTAACTTACTTCACCATCCTGGAATCCAAGCATTATGCTGCAAATGCATATATGTAGCTAAACGTCTTTTTTCTACACCTCTAAACACAGAGTATGAAAATTATAGATCAACAGGATGGTATTAAAGTTTAGACACCTATAATACGCATTTTAAAATACTCATTTTAAAAAGCTACTGCAATAAATCTTCCTCATTAAAAATTTCAACGGATTTATTTAAATTAAAGTCTAATTACTGTCAACACTGAGGATGTCATCGACATAATTAACAACAACTGTAGCAAAGGAGATATTGGGGGCTGTTTATCTTAACAGAAATTGCAATTAAAAGACACAATTTAAAAATAATCACTCTGGGTCATCCCATTCCAACAGAAATGTCTTTTCATTCTGTACTATTCTGTATTTATGGCCGATCCTGCGAGGAGTCCTTTTAATTAGTTATACTCCTACAGACATACAAAGGGCAAAATTTCAGAGCAGGGCTGTGCACGTACTTTTGCACTAGGAAATGATTCTTTTCATTACAATTAACTAAATGTTAAAGGCTGGGAAGCTGCCTTTTCATCTGTTTCCAAGAATATTTTTTTCTACTGGCAGATAAAAGTAAAGAACAGGATAATAGCTATTATTTCCCCCCCCCTCACCCACCCCCAAGACCCTAGCCAGTATAAATGGGAGGAAGATGAAGATGGTGCTCATGATTATCCACTGATGATAAAAAAAACTGCTCTCTTTTCAAATGAATAGCACAAAAGTCAAGTTCTGTCTGTTTCAGCACACACTGAGCACAGGGGCTGAAGTGCCGCGGTTTTTAACGTGAAGTCTGACGTGTCATAACTCCTCAGCACACAAGCCCGGTGCGGCGCTTCACATTACGTGCCACCGCGACCAGGCCAGCGATGGGGACGGCCCTGAGCTTTCAGAGTCAGGGCGTCGGGCACCGCAAAGAACCCTCAAGGTGCGAGTCATGCCATTGAGGAGGGGAACGCTACACTGCACAGATCCATAAGACATCAAACCATTTTCCAAAAAGGTGCCTTGTCATCTTGTAGAAAACCAGTGCCCCCTGGTGGAGATAGGGAATATCCTGCTCTAGATGTGGCAAAGCCCTCGAGTTACGCCATAATGAAATGAAATACAATGAACATTGTACATTGGAATACTTCTTTTTTCCATGATATATATGTCTACACATACTAAACAGATAGATAGATAGATAGATAGATAGATAGGTAGATAGATAGATAGAGACTGAGCCATAATAATTTCAAATGTCCATGAAAATTCTGGGATTGGTTGCATGCATAGTTTAGTGGCCTTGATACAGTATAAATGTAAAAAGCTTTAAAAAATCTAAAATAAAGTTGTAACACACTAGCCCACTAAGACATTGGAATAAAGTAAAAAAAATAAAAAAATAAGCTAATCATTTTAGTGCTGGATCCTTCTTGGCAAATGTGTGGCAGTCTCTGAAATTCTCGCGGGTCATCTGGGTGCTCCATTAAGCTATTATTGATACCATCACCAGATCATTAATTTGCTTCCCATCTCACCCCTCGGGACAGGAAAGGCAGCCTACAAATCAAAGCACTCCTCTGTGCCGCGCACCAGTATCTGCTCACTCTCTCGCCATATATCAAGCATATTAATAAGGTCTGAGTCATAAAACAGCTGAAGTAAGTACTGCAATAGCCCTACAGATACACATGACTGCTTATCCACTTATTCATGTTGCCAGTGGTACACCCATGGATAAGAGACAACTATAATATGTGTCACATGATGAAAATTATTACTATTATCCATTCATTTTCCAACCCGCTTATGCGAACAGGGTTGCGGGGAGTCCGGAGCCTACCCCGGAAGCTACGGGGACAAGGCGGGAACCTCGAAGGGCCAGCCCATCACTGGGCACACTCATACAACATTCACAATGTAGCAACGCCAATCAGTCTCAGCATGACTTTGGAGGGAAACCCCACAACGGCACGGGGAGAACATGCAAACTCCACACACAAGGAACCGGGCAGGATTTGAACACCAGTCCCAGAGGTGTGAGGCAACAGTGCTAACCACCGGACCACCATGCTGCTGCTGCTGCTGCTGCTACTACTACTACTACTACTACTACTACTACTACTACTACTACTACTACTACTACTACTACTACTACTACTACTACTAAAATAATAATAATACCCTGTGTGATGGGCAAATGAAAACACATAAATTGTTGCAAACTGCAGAAATAAAGTTACAGATGAGGAGTAGGAGAAACAGAGGCACTGTTGCCTTAGGTCAAAGGTGACATCAGCTGACATTGCTCAGCCAATCATAGTAAAATCCTCCACTGGAGCACGTGCACATACCACAAGCTTACATGTCAACTACATCAGTCTTCAGAACAAAAACACCTATTTGATTGTCTCCCAAAATAGAAAGCTGCAGCACTTTTTAATCATCAGTCTCCATGGACACAGAGAAATCTTTTAGAAGCAAGAGAATGAGATTCCATATTTCAGCCTCTTAACGCAGTCAGGGCTGTATGCTACAGTGCAGTCTATCCCCAGGCACATAAATATACACAGAATGGGATGCCATTCTACTGCAGGGCACACACACAGACTATGGGCTATTAAGAAACACCTATTACCTTAACTGCAAGTCTTTTGGACTGCAGAGGGAAATGGGAGCAAACAGAGGATACTTGCAAAGAGAAAGCATTTAAATTTTACATGCACAACATAATCTAGACCAGGGGTCATCAACTGTATTTGTCAGAGGGCCAGAGTTTTACCAGACAGTCTCCTTGGGTCACCTGGGCTTCAGTGATCACCTGGGCTTCAGACGACAGGTGAAACATTTGGCCGGACGCCAGCTTTTCGGTACAATACGGACTTTTGCTTACGTCCACAATTTGGTTAAC
>JAODKN010000093.1:10313861-10333300 GCA_026774425.1 Petrocephalus zakoni
TTCGATTTTAATTATTCTTCTTTTTTTCAGTACTTTGCCTTTCCCTGAACGGCTTCTCTTAGCTAAAGCTTGGGCGAACAAATCACTAGTCTTCTGAAGCTGCTCTAGGCTCTCATACCGGCCATGTCCCTTATACCCATGCCCAGAAGACGGTTGAGGGTTTCAATACCATGACTGGGTGCCATAAGGAAGGTTGTAAACCATAACAACCCCAGGGGAACTGGATGCTGACTGATCCTGCACTTTGACCCCAAGATTATCACTTTGGGCAAAAGCATCCATTTAATAAATGGTGATCTCATTTTGAAATCATATGATTCCATTTCATTTGCTGGACTGAGTCAGGTTAATGGAGTCTGCAGATCCACTAGGTAAAGTCAGGCATCATGGTTTGGTACTAGCAAGCATCACAATACAGCGATAGTATCATTTGCATTTTCTACCGAAGATAATGGGCAATATAATTTTCTTGATGAAAATTAGCTAGCTTGGTGCAAGGTATAAAACAAAAATGCTGGTAGCTTCTTTGTGCCAAATGCTATCAGGTGAAGGTCATTTAAGGAATAATTTTAGTTGTTTGGCTGAATTAATATTTTCATGTTTTCTGTTTTATATACAGCATAAAATGGGCAGTATTTATGGTCTCCTACTTGCATCCTAAATTCGCTTTCATTCCGCATTCCTCGGCTCCAGAGTTTTATTTAAATCAGCCATCGGACAGCAGAGTGTGAGATGTTCTCCCTGGTGCCGCACCAGCCATGGATGCAGTCTGCTCCCTGATGCCTTCTAATATTAACCGACCTGAGTAAAGGGGGGCTGCCAAGCATAGGTTTGCTTTGTGTCTCTGATAAAAGAACAGCAGCTCAGCTGGGGGTAAAGCCCAGCCTGAAACACAAAATCATGATCACCAAGATAAACTGAACTACATGATCAAAAAGCTAATGGCTCTTAGCAGAGCTCACTAGGATTAGCCCATTAGTGTGACCTACTGGTCCAAAGTAAGCCATACCGCAGATGCAACAGAACCGCTAGAGTTGGATAAAAATGGAGAGGGGGATCCAAAATCCAAAATGTAGAGGTTACGTAGACCGGACAGTATTGTTTTTTTAGTGTAGCTTCACTTCAAACATCATTACTTCTATCAACAAGAGAAGTTAATCATTATACTAAAGGGTAAAATAAATAATCGTTCCAAACATTATTGAAAGACCTTGAAGATCTAATGTTAATTATAGTAAATCAGAAATACACAAACCTTAAACGAAAGTAGTAAAGTCATCAATTAAGTCATTTGCATTATAGTGAACATGATCATACAGCTCAGGAAAAAAATTACGAGACCACAGCAAAACATTTAGTTTCACTCATTTCTCAATTTATGGCTATGCTTATGTTTAAAATATAGATTTTTTGCAAACTCCAGCCTTGCTCTTCCCTGCTTTTCATTGATGAAGGGCTTCTTCCGTGCTACACACCTAACTGTGCGTACTTAATGTTTCCCATTCCTGTTGAAGGTTACTTGAGGTCATCTTCCAATTTATGAGGCACAGTGCAGCCTTCTGCCAGCAGAACCAGGGTTAAACCAGGATTTAAAAATGCAGATATTTTTAAAAATATAGGGTGATCTAATTTTTTCCCGAGCTGTAATTCTCCTCTCCATCAAAGGGGTGGGGATGTAGGGGGGCTTCACAGGCATTGAATTTGCTCAGGATATCAATTAAACTTTGACATTTACTCTTTCTTAATATTTATACACGTAAGCTGAAATTTAAACTGGAAACCATGAGGTAACGCTAATGGTAGCTGATGTGGCAGTACTAGTATTTTACCACACAGTGGCAGCATAGGACACAACTTACGCTCTGCCTACCATAGAAGCCCAGTAACATGACTGATCTACTGGTCGCATAAAACATTCCCTGAGTATCAGGAAGACATTTGTGGTACATTTGTGGAGCAATATTAATTCTAAAACGCTCACTTGATATTTATTTATCAAAATGGCAATAATTCACAGGTAGATAAAAAGGTATTTTTGAAAACACCTTTACCCTTCTGTCTTTTTCGAAGTGTAAAGATTGAAAAACAAATTCAATGATTTTTGTACTGAGTTAAAATATCATGAAGTTCTGCAAAAGATCAAACGCCACAGGGGATTTTTATCCACTTGCCCAGACATGTATTCTTAAGATGCAATCCCAGATTTTACCCTTTAACCCGGAGAGTAACGATTAACCGAGGAGTTATGGGGCAGTTCACTCTTCGTGCCTGTTGGGTAATGTCGTTGGAGCTCAGTGATGTCAATGTTTAAGCACTCTAGTTATGAGGCAATGACTAGATCCAGTATCTTCATAAATCTTTCTAACATTCCCACAAATATTTCCTCTTCTATTCCCATATTTTGAGAGAAAATGCAAACAGAATGACAGTATATTAAGTATATTACCATAAGACTCTGCCTTCAGGAGTATAACACACCAATATCTGAATAAATTGCCTGCAGCTGTCCATATGTGAGTGAATGGTGTGTGAGTGTGTCCTGCGATGGGTTGGCGCCCCTTCCTCGCATGCTCCCCGCCTTGTGCTCTTAGCCTTCAGGATAGGCTCCAGGCTCTCTGCGACCCTGAATAGGACAAAGTGGATTCAGAAAATGGATGGATGGATGGATGGATGGATGATATTTGTATATCACGGCATCCTAGAAGATTACGTACAGTATTATTTTAGTCAAATCAGATTTATCTCTTGATGAATGAAACCAAAGGGCCTATTACTAATTGCTCTTTGAATAAAAGCTGTACTATTATTTATATGTTTTGAAATATACATACTGCTATTGCTGGTAGCCATGTGGTTAAAATGGCCACAAGTGATGTAATGAAATGCAAATTTAGTAAACACATGCAGTGACAGGAGGCGTGTAAAGTGTAATTAGCTGTAGTAACGTAAAGTTTATACTAAGAGCTGTTAGTGCAGCTGGTAAAAAGAAGCCCCCCGAACAAAAGGGAGAAACCCAATGGGTGACAACTGCCCATTATGTCGGAACTGAGTGAAAGTGACGCATTGAGGTGCAGAGGGTTTGTCTCGCACTCGTCACAGAGCGCTTCCGTTTGCTTTGAATCAGCCTACGTGAATGAGCCACTGATAGCAGCGGTGAGAGTGTAACATTTACAACGCGGCTAAAAAAAAAAAGAGAGAGAGCAGGAGAGAGAATGACTTTGGACACTGAGGGCACTACAATTGCCCTGACCCTTCCCTCAAACAGCCCGTCCCCTTTCCTGAAAGTAAACAATAATCAAAATTTCCAGGAAGTCGGATGGTTCCTCGAGCCTTGCTCATCGCCATGGTTTCGGTCCGCTTGCCATCCCACCGCATCCAGTTAAAAAAAGGACCACCCATGCGGGAAGTGTGCATCCAGAAAGCACGCTCTAACCACTCCCTCAAATCTACGTGAGGCACCTGAAAGCTCTCGTGAAAATATACTAAACCTGCTTCACACTTCTTACTAAATAGTACCCGTCAATACTCTTGCAGATGCAGAATGCACTGTAACGCACAGGGCAAATTAATAACTCCAAACACGCTGCAACTGTCACTATTATAATATTACTTACGGCGAGGCGTCTCTCGGACAAGTGCGAGTATTTCATGCCAGGTCATGCCGTGACCGTCGCTCCCACTGATCTCCGACTGCAACGACAATGTGGCGTGCGAGTCTTTGCACTCCTTTCATTGGCTCTTTATCATCCTGTCACTGAGAGCGCGTCACCTTTTCTAAGGCGCCTGAGAAAGTCTGGCTCTCTGATGTGGTATTAGATGCCCTGGGCCGGGGCCCTAACTGTCCCAATCCGCTAAAGTGGGGAGTCCTGCTTTGTGGCAATCATTGACTTGCAAAAGGTGCCCCATTGACCCCCATCAGTGCTGTACAGGAAGGACTAAAAGCTAGTATGTCATTTGTTGATTCAATGCATGGGGGACCCCACTATGTATTAATCTATCTATGTATCTCTCTATCTATCTATCTATCTATGGTGCCACAGATGGTCGCCTCAGTGTGTTTATGTCCATATTTATCTATTTATATTAGTAAATTGTATATTTTTAGGAAAAGAATCTTTTTATTTTTTTACTTATTTACTGCTATTGACACCAACCACCAAAGCAAATTCCTTGTATGTGACAATGTACTTGGCAATAAACTCCATTCTGATTCTGATCTATCTATCTATCGATCTAGCTATCTGTCTGTCTATCTATCTATCTATCTATCTATCAATCTATCTAGCTATCTATCTGTCTATCTTTATTCTGCTGTCAGAAATAAATCCTGATCTTTCACCCCAACAGAAATCACCAGATCAAATCACGAAAAACACAAAGTGCTGTTTCCTTTCCACTAATTCTAAATTATCTTCTTCAAATCACACTTTAAAGCCTTTCAAAAGATGGCACCCAAGCCAAAGGCAAACAAAGCAACACCAAAGCACTCAGCCCCACTACGCACAGCTCTAATCTGTCACATCAGGTGCTGACACCATTGTCTGGTGCCTTTGCTACACATGCCAGAGTACCATGAAAGGACGGGGGAAAAGAAAATGCAGGAAATGTCAAATCCCTGCCTCTTCTTCCTGTGTCTCATGTCCTGATAGTACTTCTGCTGCCCTACAATCTCCTCTGTGCATCAGGACCTTAGCAGTCCTACCCATCATACCACGTAGGCCTCAGCCCTCGCGAAACATTTAAAACAGCAGGAAGACCATTGTCTGGAGGTACATTCTTTGTTATTTTCTATGTAACCTATGTGAATGCTGGGACTTACCAAATACTCTGATTTCTGCTTAAATAAAATTAAATAAACGTCAAACGGATTTCCTCAAGATATACATTAAACCAGGGAAAATAAATAGGGCACAGTTTCAGGATTTAAATGAAAATAGATTGTGGACCGGTGCGTAGCGGAAAGTACCCTAAGCGGAAAAGAGCAGCAGTGGTGGGGAACAATCTGGGACACTAAATGTATGTGTGATATAAATGAATGCAGCACTAATGCTGGCAGTGATACTCTCTCTGGGGGTGCGCCCTGCATAGCGAGGCTTGGCTCCTACTTAAACTCGGTGTTACTAACTGTCCATATTAATGAATTGGTCACAATGTGGCTGTGCCCAGACTTGCTCGGAACCATAAAGGGATAAAATTCCTTCCCTTTCTAGAGAACTAGTTGCCGCTGTCACCCAGGGAACTGGGGCTTCAGTCGGGGGAGATACAGCCATGCCGGGGGTAACCCACGCGTTCCTTGTCACCAGTTTGATATTGTTTTGATTAATGACCCCCCCCCCTTCCAACCGCCCTTTTTGCTTTATGCTAAACTTTGGGTCTATTTGTTAACTTTGTCACGGCAATATCCAATTCCTCCGAGTCAGTGAGGCTAGCAGTGCTGCTCGCTGGCTGATCGATGGGACAGCAGGACCTAACATAGAGCGATGTAAAGAACATAGAGGAGCAACAGAATTTAAAAAGAAAAAGCATTTCGGGAGCCTGCTGATATCAGTATCAATATGCCAAATGCAACTGACCTCTGGTTAGCAGGTTACCGTGACAGAGCTAGCTGCAGGTGTATTTCTAAAACGTATTGAATATATAAATATTGAAAGGAATTCTTGCTTTCCTTCCATGTTGAAACTGTCAGATGTTCAATGTGTGCATAATGGCAACAAGGCGGTTAAGTAAATTTACACAGATTGTCTGCCGTTAGATACGTGAAAAATTGTAACAACGGAGTATTTTTTTAGTAAGTGAACATGCGTTGTTACTTATGTTTCCTACGCTTAGTAAGCTGCTGGTGCACTTATCATTTGCACACAAACGTTACATGTGCGACCTGCCAGTGTGAGGGGGAGACTTTAAGGAAGCCGATTGGTGGGGTCAGAAGAATTCGTCCTGCCGTGACGGCAATATTCCCACCCTGCTGGAGAGTTGCTGCGCGGCCAGATCCCTGCTGACTCCGGCCTGCTTACATTCCTCGCAGTTAATAAATGTTTGTCTGATTTCTGACAGGGTCTAACGGTCACCCCCCACGTAAATACGCACGGATGCACGAAAGCCCTCGCGCTCCCAAAAACGGCCGCAGCAGCACATTTGCGCAACGTGGTAAATGAAGCATCCCAAGCCACCCGCTTTGCATGTTAGCTCATAATTATGTGATTTTAATTAGGGCCCCCTGGGTGTCTTATGAAATAACTCCAATATTTCAATTTTGGTCTTTCACATTTAAGAAGAAAGGTATTAATGGTTTGTGTATAAGTATTTTTATGTTGTTTTGTCAAGAAATCACCCACGATCATCTTCAAAATTCATAATACTCAAGGTGTTTTCATTTAGTTCTGTGATAAAAACCAGTAAGATTTATCCATCCATCTTCCAATTGGCTATCCATATATTGTCATAGGGGAGTGGGGTGGATAGGTTACTATATGTTATTATTCGACAAATAACTTTACTTGCAAACAAGTGAGCGTTGTTTGGACTACAATGTATAATGAGTAGAGCTTGGGGAGGCCTACATGTTCATTACTCTGCTCAGACAGCCCTCTGTTCTCATCCAGGCTGACAGGAGACTGAGCCGTAATGCAAATTCCCCCATAAAAGCCCATGAATGAGATCAAAGCACAGACCCTGAACTGACAAAAGAGACTTAAACAGAAGTGAAGATGATCGCAATTCTTCTGTCTTTCGTCATCATGTAAGTTTTTTTCCGGTACACAGAGTATAACAAGACGTGCTAGAATGACAATAAGGCCTTAAAACCGCACTTATGCGCGCACTTTTCCGCGGGTCATTGGTTCGGATCGGCGTGCTGGTGGTGAGGATGTGGAAGCAGGTTCTTTCTGAAGTTTGTATCCTCCTCCCAAAAAAATGCAAAAAATGGAAGTCTGAAACGGCGAGAGAGAAAAAAATATAAAAAGAAAATAATCGCTCTTGATGAATAAGCAAAGTCTTGCCAGGGCGTCTGCTAAGCGCCAAGGGGAAGGAAAATAAAGGAATAAAATGCTTACTGTGTTCGTATTTGTTTGCAGCGTTTACAATGGTGCGAGGGTGGGGGGGGGGGGCGTTCTGGGGGTGTCATGTCAACTCATTGAATGAAGCCAAGCCGTCCTCACGGAGGGCTGCTTACTTTCAGGATTTGCTTCGTTTGCTCCACCCCCTATTCACAGGCAGGTCCGAGCTTGCCCGTCGGACACACAGATCACAGTGTCGGGCCAGGCCGTTGGGAATGTGCGCCACTCCGTGACGTTTGTTTGCCTCTCATTTCTCGGTTTTCCTCTAGAGCGATGTGGCATGCCGATGCATTATTCACTCACCTGTGCGACTCTGAAGGACAGGCTAATCGGTCACAGTACGTGTTGTGGTACTTTAGGTACCTGTGGCCGGAGACCTGTCAGCTTTATCGTGATCTGATTGTCTGTCCTTTGATCTTCTCTTCTTGAACAATTGCACTGCTCAACTTTTTGGACAGTTATGCTTCATAGTCTTCAGATTGCTGTTGATGTAAGAGCACCTTTCTCAATATGAAGTGGTCTGATGGGTGTCCAAAGTTCACCTACCCGTGATTTGATGCATGCTACCAAAAAGGTCCTTCAGAACTTTGAGATGACTAATGGAATTTAGAAAGTATAGACAGTGTGCGTAGCGTTAGCGTCATGGAAAACTGCCTGCATGCATTTTGGATGCATGCAATCACAAGGCCTACTGAATTTCAGGCAGGAAGAGAAGAGCTTTAGAAGAAGCTCATAGACCTTAGGATTCTGGGGAGAATTCAGCATGGTGTCTGTGATCGCTGCAATATTCATCACACAGCCACCCAATGATATCACACTTCCTGTCATCACCAGCTCGCCCAGGAGCACCTGATACACCAGCAGAACCTTATCAAATCTCCCGCCTACCTGCTGTCCCTCCTTCCACTGAGTACGAAGGAGGTGACAGATGTTTGCGAGGAACAGATGACGCTTTAGCCACTCGCCCCACCTGGATTGTGGGGAGGGGCAGGTAAGGGGACAAGGGAACATTCGGAAAGGTTTAACGGCCCAGACTTCTCGCTCAGCTGGTACCAGAACGGCATTGTTATTTCCCAACATGCCAGAGTATTTGGCCAGACCGGCCAGTAACGGCAAAGTTAAAACGGCTCCAGACAGCTGCAGCGTAGTGGAAACTGACTGAGAGACAGTTGAGTGACTCTGGACTTTGAGAAACACAAAGCAAATGGCCCTGGTGCACTGTCGTTCCCAGAATGGCTTTTTCACCCCACCGTCATTTCATTTCCAATCATCTGCCCCTAAAAACGCTGAGAGCAGAATGATGGACCTTTTCGCCGAGCCGCGCTCGCTGGCTGTTTGTTCCCTTTGCCGGTGACGCACATCGGCTGTCTCTTTCGCTTCTGTCTCCCAGGAAGACTCATCAGCCCGTGCTGCTGTAATGCAGAGCCCCTCTGCCAGCCGCATGGCAGCTTTCGGCCTGCTGGTGCCCAGTGCCCCCCCACAGGGCTCATCCACCACTGTCCCTCTGTCCCTCTGTCACCATTTTTCTCTATATCACTATATAGATATAACAATATCACCACATATAGTAAAAATGCAAGTGACACTTGCCAGAAAAGGCAAAATTCTTTTCATTTACGACTCGGGACACCTGCTTGTCAAGCACCCGATGTTCCAAAAGTCACAGGCCTATGAAAAGACACAGGACTGCATGATTTATCCCTGGAGATGTCCTTGTTTTACACAAGAAAACATTGTGTAATGCTACATGTTGTTAGTGTTTTTTAGGTCATTGTTTTGTGGGTGACAAAGCGTGTTTGTCGGCTGTCAACCTTTGCTAGTTTTCTGAAAGAATGAGTTTATTTGAGACGCGAATAAAGTGTTTTGGTAGTTGTAGTGCATTTTGAATGCGAAATGAACTGCTTTGCCAAGCTGAACATCAGTTAGGAGAATTGTGTGAAGAGTTTTGCAAAAGTGACCTAAGTATTGAGAAATGTGTCCTAGCGTCTGTAAAAAACTGTAAGTGACTTTGAAGGTGGCATGGTTGTTGGTGCCAGACGGGCTGGTCTGAGTATTGCAGAAACTGCTGATCTTCTGGGATTGTCACACACAACCGTCTCTAGGGTTTACAGAGAATTTCAACAGAAACAATGAAGCCATTTCCATTGAATTGTTGCTACAATATATTGATATACATCTATAAATTAGGTCTGTTCTTTTTCTATAGCAGTTTTCTTATGTATCGATGCAATCGGGTGCAATTTCCAAAACGCCGTCACCTCATGTGGAGTGCAAAGTCCCAGCATATGACAGAGCAGCGGAGGATCTCGCTCCCCTGCCTCAGAGCACTTACTGTGCAGAATGGGCCGGCAGCCTCCGCTTGCATCTCGCTCTTGTTTCATTCTATGCAACACATCGCTCCTTACACCCCGAAAACCACAACAAACACATTCCCCCGTCTTTCAATCGCCTAGACGGCGCGAGGGGCTTATTCCGCTGCATTATACCAGAAACACACACTGTTTCAAAAAACCTACTCTGAATATGCCCCTGCTGATTGGGGTTATTAAAAGTTCACTTTGGTGGAGCAAATGCACTTTTACAAAGACGTGCGTGGCGGCTGTAATTAATCTCAACCGTCAGCGACCTCTCCCTCTCCACAGCCACTGTTCCCTCCGCAAGCTATCCTAACCCTCCCGGGCCCAGAGGATCAACAGCAGAGGCTCTCGCATTCTCCGCGCCGTCTACATGACAAAAGGACCGGCAGTTGTCCGGGAGACAGCCTTTCATTAGCGATGTGATAAAAAAGATGGATTCCCTGTATCCCCTGAGCCTCTCCCCCAGCCCTAGCCATGCCCCCCCCCACCCCCCTCCCTTTCTGTACGCCTGGACATGCTGAACTCCTGAGGCGGTCCTACTACCTGAGGCCTGACCACCCTCCCCGTCTGCGCTCAGGCCAGAATACCAATAGGGTTGTGGGGCAACTGACAAAAATACGTCCTGAAGGCAGCGTTGTTATTCCCCGGTGATGCCGCCAAGCTAATATTTTCACAAGGCCAGAAAATCCTCAGGATTGGCGCAGCACGGTTGGCTGAGGAGACACTCGTGGATCTCTGGGTCACTTTCTGACTCAGGCCGGCCCCTCGGTCCTTTATTCAATCAGTCGTCGTTTTCTTATCAGGGGTGGGGGGTACAAGTGTGAAGGTGTGCATGAACGCATGCTCTGTGCGCTGCCGAAGGCTTGAGAGACGAATGGATATCTCCAGTAGTACGCCACTTAAAATGAAACTCATATGCTCGTCCATCATCCCTCCATCATCCATCCATCATCCATCCATCCATCCATCCATCATCCATCCATCTTCTAACTGCTTGGTCAGGATCACAGGTATGGATGCGCATCTGAAACAGTACTCGAAATCCAAAATGGTACAGGAAATCAAATAGTTTGCATTTATTACTAAAAGAATAACTAGGGGAAGGAAAACTTTACTTCGCAAAATGTGCCACATGACATGAACATTCATGGATGAGAAATTGCATGTTTTACAGGGAAATGGAGTTTTCTTGTATTTTCTGTGTGTAGCAGCATGGGAGAGTGTCTTTCTGTGCGTGTCTGGTCCGAATCAATGATTGATTCAAGCCGCTTCTGAACTGAAAATCAAAGCTCTTCATTTTTGTTATAATTGCATAGCATCAATAAAATTACCGAACATTTTTTTGCCCTGTTTCTTAAATGTATGCAAAAAATGAACATGAATGTCACAATATTACAAAATAATGGGCTGTATTCTGATGTATGACAAAGCATGTCGCATTAAAAGAAACTGAGTAACTTTTTGCTGACATATTGAGCTTTGAGTCTTATAGTGTTCCTCGGATGACACGGGCAGGGTTACTGCCTAAACATGGGTATCGCCTTACACAAAGCTGTCAGTGAGCTTGGGAAATAATGCTCGCATCACGTTACGGTAGCTTCTCTTCTAACAAACCTACCTAATAATTATAGACCGGCTCTGAGCGTGAGCATTTATCTGAAAGGACCAGGACATCTTCTCAATAGGTGCGTGTCTGCCTAAAGTACGACCTCAGGCCGGTAATGCCAGTCAGCCACCCCATCCGCTCAGAGGACGTCCTCACAGAGTATGAAGACACAGTCCATCTAATCTCACCTGAAAGCCATTATACCATGTAAGGAGTTCATACATTATTGATAAGGTTCCATGTCAGGTTTAACTGCCCCCCTCAGCATTAGTTTGTAACTCTAATATTATTTTACGCATCCTCATTTCTGATTGCATTTTCTCGCAGCTACCCAGCTGTCCTTCCCTGAGATCGCTCACTGACAGCAGCGTTAGGCAGGAAGAACATTTACTTGCAAACAGAAACCCACAAGTATTCATTAGCGATGTGATAAAAAAGATAGATTCGTAAATCATAAAACACCCCGCGAAAGGGAATTTGCCCGCGGGAATTTGTCCGAAGTCAAAGAGAGACGTTTCCTATCGACAGGTCCTTGATGTAATGCCACATAAATCCATCACCATACGTTTTGGGACAATGGAGTCACAGAGAGCCGACAGAGAAAGACCCTAAGGTTGAGTAAGGCTGAACAAAAAGGGACGTCCAAACAGAGTACACATCTATTTAGACCCCACACGGACCCGGCGGGGGGGGGCGGGGGGGAAGGGGGGGGGGCCGCCCGGGGAGACAATGATCTGACTGAGCCCAGACAATGGTGAAGACAGAAGCACATCTCTGACAACTGAGGCTCACCCACAGGACACATGACAAAGGAAAGAGGACATTTTTTAACAAACACAGGCTGGCTAATAAACATCACCGTGAAAACATTCCCTTTTGATAACCAATCTCTAAAGAGCAAAAAAAGTACATTATTACTATTACTTATTTTGCACTTATTTTACTTTATTTATTCATTGTTACAATTACAATTTATTTTATTGACATTATCGTTGTTGTTATTGTCGTGGTCACTGTTATTATGATAGCTGCATACCAACCCATAAACATACCATGAAAACGAAACACAGGAAGCGAACGAGAAACACCAAAGACTCACCCACTGAATTTGAAGAATTTTATTGAAAACAGAACATTAAAACATGACAGGGGCCGTTGCACCTGCACGCCTGAACTGCATATTTCAGCATCACGAAACAAATGTTACAGATAAAGAGAAAAAAAACAAACTCAACACACTCTCAGGTATTACGCAGACAGGAAACGAAACGGCAGAGTCGGGTTTGGGCTGCGCTTTAAGGAGCAAAAGCACAGATGCCAATAAAGTTGTTCTGTGTACATACTGAGTCACCTAGAAGGAAAAGATCCTTCTTCTTCTTTTAATGGAGTTAGAACATCATTCATAATCAACATCTGCTTGATGAATGGCGATGGTTCCTTAAACAGACCACAACTAGTGTGTCATGAAGTAACATATGTAAAGATGAGAAACAAACAACACCGCTTCTCCTACGGTGGTGACTGCAGCTTGTTGTCAAATTCTGCTAATTTTGCCAACAGGAAACGGCATCCCAACTAGCATCCTCTGCACATCACAAATTTAAGCACACATGTTGTTCTAAATTCCAAAATAATCCAGATATAGCAGTTTTCGCTTCTCCTACAGGAATGGATATTACCCAATAAATATAAAACATCCAAAAGACCTAATGATTATATTCCAAATACCGTCTAAATGCTCCAAAAATTGCAAAGCTTATATTAATCACTAGCGTCCTAATTTTGGTCTCCGCATCCAAAAAGTAGTTAAATTTTAACGTTTTGTGTGTGAGCACTTATCTAAGACCACTTTATTAAGGAATTGATATGTATCTTTTGTTTTTTTTGTTGTTAAACAGATGAGATTATTACTATAAAACTACTGCTCAGTGATCAATAGAGTCATCTTGCCCATTTAAGCCTCAACAGCTGACATGCGATTATCTGGTCTGAACTTGGGAAAAAAAAAGAAAGAGAAACTAGCACAATCTCTGGTGGCAGAACAAATTTGTTAAAAAGTCCTATTTTGCTCTGTCTCGTGTGCATAGTAGAAGAATAGTGATCATTTGAACCAATTTACTTCATAAGCAGACAAGTCCAAATAAAAACAAGCTTCATTATTAAGCCATCTTAAAACTATGATCATTTGGCACACACTTTTCAATCTATTTATTAGAGAGTTTTATATTTTGTTACAGACAAAAACACTTAACCTGTTATTCCCCCCAGTTAGTTCCAGTCCGCTCGATAAGAGACAGATTGGAGTGATGCAGAGCGCTCAGCGATACCCAACTAACAGTCAGGTCTTCGCAGGACGTGAGTAATAAGATCTAGCTTTCAGTACTTCCGGTTTCTTCTCATTGCCTGGTCTCTGCTTCCCGTCATCTAGTGCATAAAGAAGCCCAGAAAAAGTGATCCGACAGGTTAAACAGAAAGCAGAATTGAAGTTCATCCATTTTTAATCTCCTGTGTTTAATTTCAAACACAATGCTGTTTGATTTTGATGACTGCTGTCAAGTAGGCATAGCTATCAATTGCAATCGGAAATCTGAGGTAAATCGACAGTGTCTAAACTGCACGAAAACTGACTTAGCTGTTAAAATACACTAAACCTCTCTGCACGCATTTCAACACAGGATCGTTTTCCAAAGTCAGAATTTGACGCTTTTTGTGGAAGCTCTTATTTTATCATTCACAAAGTCTGACCAAGTGTTAAAGTTTTTACAATATCACTTTTCTGTTCTCTGTGGCAGACTTAAGCAAGTGTTGATGTTGAACTTTGAAATTCCATACAATATGTTTACCGTTTACTAAGGGTTATTCAAAGAAAGCTACCATTTGACAATGTTTTGAACATGACAGCATCATAAAAGGTTCCACACCTCTGCATACTAGGCCAGAGTTTGGAATGAAAGCTTAGTGTTCTTAGAGGTATAAACAGTCTGCTCACTCTTTAAACGAGTCAATTCTTCCCTATATCAACTGCTTCCAGCTCAGGAACAGAGAAGGCACCTTATTCAAAGCATGGACTCGATCTTACTGCTGAGATCACCATTAAGGGAGTCTCCCAGGTCAAATAGCTGGTCGATGTTGACTGCTGAATTGCAAAGAAAGTCTGCCCGTTTATCCTGCTCCCCTTCATCGTCCTCTTCAGGCCAGGGACTCTGCAGGAAAGCGGTGGTCAGAAACGTCCCCTCGTCGAAATCCAAGCTGCTCTCCTGCGTCTCGGACAGAACGTGGCTGCTTGAAGCATCACCAGAGGTCTCCAGAGAGCTCCATTGCTGCGGACGGCCGATATGGATGCCATGAATAGTCAGGTCCTCGTCGTGCTCTATGGGGCTCAGCTGGCTGGTACTGTCCAGGATGAGGTCACCGGTCAAGGCTGAGTCCAGCAGGGCATCCCAGTCAAAGTCCCCCTTCAGTGATCCCAGCTCCTTTTGCTCTTCCACAGACAGCAAGGGGGAACTGCAACGCCGGAGGCTTTTAACCCCCGTGATCCTGAGCTGCTGGGCTTGCTTTCTCTTGGAACCGCACCTCTTTCCCGCGCCGGATGTAGCGATCTCCCTGTTGGACGGGTCCCAGTTCTGGTCGGCTGCCGTAGCTGCTTCGAAATCCTTCAGCAGCTGCTGCGACTCGGGGCTGACCAGCAGGGGCGCGACTCTCACCCGGGCCTGCAGCGCGGGGTTGATCTGCACGGGCGGGTGCCGGTGCTTCTTGTACACGCCGCTCATCAGCCGGTCGGCGTACTGGGGGTCGATCTTCCAGAAGCCGCCTTTTCCGGGTTCGTCCTTCTGCCTCGGGACTTTTATGAAGCACTTATTCAATGACAAGTTGTGCCGGATCGAGTTCTGCAAAGACCAGCGGAGAGAACGCCAAGTGGCGAGGGCGATTACTGCGGTTCCCCGGAGAGGAAGCTCAAATGCAGGCGAAATAAATAAGAATGAATCATTCTAATCGGGAAAGCAAAAATGATTATGAAAGTACACAATAGATGTTTTGCTAGGTCTCTCCCACTCACTTTAACTTATAAAGACCATGGTCTTATTTTACAGGTTAAATATTACTGAACCTGTGCTTTGGTTTAGAAAACCAAAATTGTGTAGGAATGCACCTAATTAGTCTCAGCAAGACGTTACAATAAGGAGGGTAAGTAGGTTCTGCAATGATTTATCAGGCTCACTAACCATCTGGATCATATTGCTTTAAACTACAAAAACATTCTCTTAACATGAAGCCATCACAAACAGAACCCGCCATTTCCTTTAGCCCAATTATTTTTTTTTTCCTGACTGATTATCTCTCTGCTGAAGCAAAAAAAAGGCAACAAAAAAAAATCCAGAATGCTTAATAAATATGATGTCAGAAGCTGGTGAATGTGGATTGGCTGTGACTGGCACAGCTGTGCTGGCTGGTGTGAATGCACTTGATTACACACAATGCTTCAATCCTAACACTTCCCAAACATGGCAGCCCGCCCAGAGCCCTTGAAAATATCCAGCCTAACAAAAAGGTCTGACTCCTTCCCGTAAAACAAAACTGTGCCCAGCTGCAACTTGGCCCCTCCCCAAAATACACAGAGTTCACCAAGGGCTACATCAACTGCTGCAGAGGGTACTTCCCTGCCTGGCGGGCTGGACAAAACAAGGAAGGAAGAAATCCTGGCATAGAGCTCAAAAATTCTCAGATTTTGATTCAAAAGAGCTCCAACTCATCAGCTTGACTAACTACAAGCTGATAGTGTGTAATGGGTGGACAAATGTGATGGAAAAGTCTATCTAAAACAAACTCAACACTACTGTTCTGTCTCTGGCTGTATTCGTATCCACGTATCGCTCATAAACATAAAGTAATACATAGTCAAAAAATGACAGCTGTACGGTTTAGAGAGCCAATAGAACGAAACGCCTGGGATCATCAAATACATTGCACTCACCTGCCAAGTGGGGTCTGCATGGCGGAAGTAGCAGAAATTGTCTGTGATCCACTTGTAGATGCAGGAGAGCGTGATCTTGGTCTTCTTGCTGGCTTGCATCGCCATGCAGATGAGAGTGGCGTAAGAATAGGGCGGCTTAATGTGGGGGTTGGTTTTGTAGTCTACCTCCTCGGGGCTGTGGCCGTAGGGGGTAAAAGCGGGCGAGGGGAGGCCCCTGCAGAAGGCCGCAGCTGTGGGCTTGCCTGGGGTGTGCGGCATGCCCATGGATGCCGGATCTGCTGCCATGGGAGATGCGGGGGCCTCGGATCCCACTAATCGCTGGTGTCCGTAGAGGTTGTGGTACTGGGCGGACAGGGGTGCCGCCTGGCCGCTGGCGTTGATGATGGAGAATTCCTGAAGCCACTGCAGACTGGTCAGGCTGTCGTCCAGGCTGAGGGAGGCTCCGCAGCTGCTCCCGCCGCGGGCCATGCTCTCGTCCCGCTCCTCTGCCTCTGCAGCCGCCGTCACCACCACCTCTTCCAGGCCCATGGAGCCCTCGAGCCAGGAGTCTGCGCTGCTCAGAGACATGGCCAGTGTGCGCTCCTCCCCACCAGCTCTCCAGCTGCTGTTGGTAACTGCAGTGCAAGAGCTAGCAAAGACCTGACAGCAGAAACAAATATGGTCAAACCTCTAGTACACTTCCCTCCTGCAAATTTCATATCAGTTGCAAAATTCTTATATTAATATATGAACTGGGTAGACCAGATCTGTCAGATCCAAAACCTTTTTGTAATTGATAAGAAATGTTTCATTATGGTCATAATTCAGAATACACGCTACTGCGAAACCAAGTCTCGTAACACCGGGACTGAGGGGGGGGGGTACATGAGCATGCAAGCCCCATGCAGACGGCCGTGGAACTTTCCTGAAATTCTCGCGGTCGCTCTCAGAAGCGACAGCCGCTCCGTTAATGATTACAGCGAAATTGCGTGCCGACACCAAGCAAAGTAGGTACAGGTATCGCTTATATTTATATAGGCCTATTTCAAATTAATTCAAGTAATAATACATTTAAAAACTTTGATAAAGATAGTATCTGTGACATCTTAACAAGAAAAGCACAAAATGTATATATATGTTATTATATTGTATATTATATATTATATAAATATATATTAAAACCAACCATAACGTAAATTGCAACAGATCATGCATATTACATGAAATGACAATTTGTCAGTTTATATACATATATTTTACATTAAATGTATGCTACTTTTAGGATAACATTTAATAATTGCCATGCAAATATTTTAGTACTATTATAATAAAATATTCCTGTTAGTATTGATCAACTCACCTTCTCAATACGAAGCCAAATTATAAATTTTTAAAATCCTTGACAAAACTCCTGATGCTCTCCGCTGATGAAATCCTTGCACATACACCTGCTACCCGCACTTCGCCTCCCTGTAAAGACACCCAAAGTAGGCAGTTTCGACCGCTTCGCAATGTTGTGTACGGAAATTTGGTATCTTGTCAACGGTGGCAGCAACAGGAAAGCTCTTGGGGGCAGTTTAATACCTGCACCAAGAGGTTTGGCTGAGCACCATAGAAACGACACACCCCCTTGTAAACAGCTTCCCGAGCTCCCATTGGCCAGGAGGTTGCTATAGCATTCCATTTTAATCACTTTCTCACTTCGGGTTTGACTACCTCAAAGTTAATTCAGACCGATAGTAGGCAAAGGAGCTGGGGGTGGGGTGGTTTTCAGGGTGAACTTTACCTTTTTTTATGCAAAACAGTTGGATATATAGCCAGACAGTCGGGAGAATCGGGAAAAAAAGATATAAAATTATGCCTTGTTGAAGTCACGTTATAGATCTTTTTTAATCTTTAAATGACTCTCTTCCTCTCTCTTGACGTGTTATTTCTGCGTGCCACTCTAGCTAAACTGGGAATCAAGTCCCATAATGTTGAGAATCCAACTGTCATAAGACATTGAGAAATACTCTCTTGTATGAACAAATTCGGAAATAAGAAAACGATACGTTTTACTGACGTGAAAATGGTGGGTTTTGTAAAAGCTTTTTCAGAAGGCATGTTTATCTGTTTATTTGCTAACCGTTACTGAACGCATCGCGTCATGTTAGGTCAAAATATTACTATTAATAACATACTACAGGTATCAGCAGTTAAGTGATGTAAATTGGGCGACGTATTAATAGAATTCAGCGTAGCTTTCTTTTTTTATTTTCTATAGAATCTAGCTTGTTTATATAAATTTAATTTCTATCATTGCCATTTTGATCAAACTACCTGTCAAGTTCAATATCCAAAGGCAAAAGGCTATAGAAATTATTGTAACAGTTTACTTGAGGGGACACAAAAGCTTAGTCGTAACGCAGTTACTACTGAAATACAAGTCATGAACAAATATAGTGGCTACTTAAGATGAAAGACGTGCCATGATTCATTAATGATGAGCAAACAGCATTGTGTTATTCATGACTTGTTCCTGCAACAGTTCCTTGTAGTAATTCCTGCAGTAGCTCACCAAGATGTACAGAATTAACAGATATGGTAACAAATATAGTAACTGCTTAGGATAAATGATGCGTCACAATTCATTAACGATAAACAAGCGTGAGATCACTATTTTACGCGTGTTATTCATTAATTGTTCCTTAATAACTTCCACCAATAGTTCACAAATGTTTACAGAATTAACAGATATAGTAACAAATAAAGTACTTGCCTGAGCTAAAAGATGTGACAATTCATTAATGATGAACAAACATGACATCAGATTGTAACTAACACTTAGTTTGTGGTTAATTAATATATACGTAACATATATTTGTCCCCTAAAGTAATGTATTAGCGAAATTATTTGTGATACTACGCAATTTTGCAATGCTTACCACCAGTTTACGCTAGAGGCAAACCCAGGTGACCTATTATTTAGCCATGTTTAGTGTGTTTAGCAATAGATTGTAAACAAACACACTAACGAGTGTGTAACGAGAAACCTAACGAGTCTGGTGAAAGAACATCTCAAACCAAAAATATATTTTGCTTTTTCATAACACACAATGTAAACGTATGGTTTTCATTTTAAACGGCATATTAATAAAGGCACCGATCGAGTAGCAGGCTAATAGCATATATAATTGAAATGTAATTCTTTAGACTGCAATAAGCCTATTCAACGACTTATAATCATGTTTATAAATACCGCTTATAGAGATACATATCTGAACAAGGTGCATCATACCTTAATTCGAATTAAGAGAAATTATAACAAGGTGATAAACCAAAAGCTTTTTGGGCCAATCCGCGATATTTAATATTATAAAACGAAATTAACAATATAGGAAAACAGAAATCACAATTAGGTAGCTAAAACTGCAGCCATTTGTGCATAGATTATCAATTTGCCAAATTAATTTAATTGGAAAAAATAAAGA
>JAODKN010000093.1:10350519-10377845 GCA_026774425.1 Petrocephalus zakoni
ACGTCTGGGCTCTCCAAGGGTGGTGAGCACGCCTGATGGGGCCTCGCTGGCGGAAAAGGGGTCATTCTCCTTCTGACTGCAGTTAAAAGCGCGGGGAACACCTGCCCCCTCCTGCCGCACACCCCCCCCCCCCCGCGTCCAGAAGCTTAACATGCGAGCTGCGTACAGGCCTATGTAAGCCGAAGCCTAAATCCGAGCCACTAACAACCTGCCTGCTTAGATGGAGAGGAAGGGCGAGCGCACACGCGAGGAGCGGGCAGAGGGGGTGAAAGCTTCCGGCTCTTTCTGCCCAAGCTGGTAATTGAGCTGCTATAGAAATCGGTAAATAAATAAATAAAAGAAGGCCCAGACACACAAGGCCTAACATGCAGGCACTTCCCGGGATTTCGGCAACCAGCGGCTGATGCCGCGCCAGTGCTGTACCTAAGACAGGCTTCTGACTTCAAACGACATCCAGATGCTGTTAGGGTGCGGTAAGCATTTTCATTTAAATACCAACCCTACCCACCGAGCTCTTGAGTTGTCACTGCCTACCCTCACCTCCACTCAAGAGATTCGTAAAAATGTGGAATTTCACTAACGACTGTGCCAGGAGACGACCCGCCGTGCGCAAAGCACATCCAGGCTCTTATTTTGTTTCTTTAAATAGACGGTAGCCTTCCCAAAGTATGCAATTTTCTCGGTGTAACGACACTGGGCGAGTCTGGGCACAGGACCGCCATCCCAAACCAGGGCTGAGGCGTCCCTCATGCTCCAAAGTACCTCATTTTCACAAAACACTGACGAAGAAGCTGCGTTTTCACTAAAGGAAAAAATGCCACCGGTAGCAGGCAAACAGGCTTTCATAGCAGGTGCCAAAAAGCTCATTCAGGTGGTAAATAGCACAAATTTCATGGGAGGAATCACAAAAGTAGGTTGATCGCATATTATGCATATTATTTGTTGAGTAGGGAGTAGGGAATGGAGATAGCAATTTAATGTAGATTTGGGATGAATACAAAGCACATTAAAAGCTCAAAAGGGGAAAAATTAATTTCACATGCAGGTCCATTGAGCAGCGCTCCTAAATCAAAGCCATTCCGGCTCATCTGCACCTCCCAGGTACCTTATTGTTGCAAGGACCTGGCTAATTTCAGACCCCGTGCTATGAAAAATATCAGGGGGGGAGGGGTGGACACATACAGTAAAACCTGGCGGGGCCTACAATGTCACTTCCAAAAAAATTCAGTTTGTTCGTTCTAGGTGAAAGCTTCGTGTGCTGGTGTAGAGTGAGCTGCTGGGAAACAGATCTGCTTGTATCACCGTGTTAAAAGTCCCACATCCCACAGCAAATCTGAGAATACTACATGTCTATATAGCGGATGCCATATCTAAGGGGGGCAAAGTGTCATTAAAAGCATTGCAACTTTACTGCATGCCAAGGTACCCATTTAGACAGATGCGTCAGCCTTATATCTAATGGCTTCCTTTATAAAAATAATGGGATGTTGTTGAGAAACGATTTTAAATCCTAAACATTTACTAACATCCCTTCTCCAGATTCTATTACAGAACAATTCTCCGATATATTTCTAAGAGTAATTTATTTTAAAGCCTCCGTCAGTTACATAAAAAGGACTAAAAATTATTTTGAACTAATGCAATCCTAGGCAGCAGGAAGATTCCCACGTCGGGCCCTGTGTTATCCTATGATCCAGGACGTGGCAACATCCGGAATACAAGCAGAATACAAATATGATCTGCATGTTCTCCGATATCATACTTACATCAGTTGCCAATAAGAGGTCTCAATTCACAATTCAACAAATATCTCAATTTGAATTGCTTCAAAGAAAATTACATTTTTTAAATGGAAGCTAGCACAGTGGCTCAGTGGACACCACTGTAGGGGTTCGAGCTCTGCTTCGGTCCCATGTGCCTGGAGTCGGCATGTTCTCACTATGCACCATGTGCTTCTGCCAGATACCTCCCCTGCACCTGTGGGCTTCCTCACACAGTCCGAAAGCGTGCAGTTTAAATAACATCCATCCACCTTCAACACTTGTTTACCTGTGCATAGCTGTGGGGGTCCAGAGCCTACCCCGGAAGCTTGGGGCTTTGCAGGATGGGGTGCCAGCCAGTTTGAATAACGTGCATCTCTAAATAGCCTGCAGTCATTAGCTTTGTATGCGAGTGTGATCCCTGTAATCTACTGGCATGCCACCCAAGATGCACCCCTGCTGTGTGCCCTATGCTGCATGGGATAGGCTCCTGCCTCTCATGACCCTGACTAAAAGAAGTGGCTGGAGGATGGATGGATGGACTAAAATTGAATGGATGGATGGACTAAAATTGAAGCAGATTAAACAGTTGCTGATATACCACCAGTGAATAAAGAGCTGCTTTTTTTCTCTAGTACATTTCTCAATTGTTATATTCTATATTCCAATTACTCCTTTTGTCATCTATAATATATTATATATATATATTGTGAAGCTTTGAAAATCTTTATTAATTTCTTAATCCTCGTACTGAAAAACATCAATAGGTTTTTCCTGCCCCAGAGAATAGTTTCTCAGGGCTGTTGCTTCCAGCAATTAAACATCTGTTCCGTGCTGAGACACACAGACAGTAAATCTAAGCAACAATGACGCCTATATCGCAACATCCTCCATGTCAGCCCTTATGAAAATTAACCATGGTTGTATCATGGTTTCACTGCAGTTACCATGAAGTGCTATAAGTAAACCATGGTAATACTATGTGTAGGAGCTTAGTAATCATAATTACCATGAGGTACCATAGTAAAACCATGGTTACTGTAAAAAACCCATACCCAAAATCCCAAAAACCATAGGAAACCATAGTGAATTTCCGTGAGGGAGAGAAAGGCCATTTGTCAACGAGCAGTTTATGACTACTCTGTAGAGGCCTACGATTGCCACTTCACGCCCCTGCACTTAATGCACCAGTATATGAAACAAGGGAAGTAGGCCAGAATTCTTGAATAGAAGCACACGACTGACATCTCATCAATAACACGCGCACGACACTGCTGAAAAAGCCATTAAACTCCAGAGAAGACAAATCGATGAATCTAATCTCAAAAAGAAAAAAAAAATCACACAATCAATCAACTGGAGTATCCTGTCTGCTCGTAACCCCTGTGAGGCCTGAGAGATACCGTGACCCTTATGGAATCGGACAGAATGGCCAACTGGAGAGGAAACAGCTACACACCGCTACTGGTCTGTTGCCAAGGAAATTCAGATCCGTGTTCTCCCCGAAGAGGTACCCTTCAGGGTGAGTGGAGTCAAACTTTTCTCCTCCCATGATGAAATGGCTGGCAAAATAACTACCTGTAAAGAAGAAAGAGTTTGGTAAGGAAGCTGATGGAGCATGGAGGCCAGAAGGCCGTGGTTAAGGACATGTAATTGTATGCTTGGGGGTGTATTTGGGGTGCTGTTTATGGTAGAGGATATTTTTAGGACCTTTCATGTTCCGCTACATTTCACTCCATCTGTGACTTTTCTGGTCCTGTGAATTACCCCTCTTTTGTTACAAGCAAAGCTGTGCACACTTATTAATTCCATCAAATATGTGCAAAATAAATATATGCATAAATAAGACCCTGCTTGTGATTTTATATATGCAAGTGGTCCTGGGTTTACTTTCAATAGTATTACAATACATTCGTTCCCTACAGCCTGATAACTGACATCTTAACTGACAGAAATTTGAGATAAGGGACATAATAACTGACATAAATGTGCACTACCAGTCATACAAGCCTACATCATAATGAAACTTGTCACTGATTAGCCTCCTTGACTGCAGTTTTTTCCCCAGATTACCACCCAACAGTGCACACCTAGCAGGTATCTTTATGTAATCCATAATAGATGGGCCTCTCTGCCATCAGCTTTCCCTTCTGCACAGCTGAATAATTCAGTGCTGGAACTCAGGAGGTCAGGCTTCCCAGTACCTCCTTCACTACGGCCACTGGACCCAGTGTTGGGTGAACACAGTAAACTAACACATACGCACAAAAAAACGTGGATAAAAACTAAAATCTCACGGCAGCTGGGTACAGAGCAAAGAATGAAAATTTTAGAAGGATCAACTGCGTGTATTATTATATAATGGGACTTATATTTGTATTGCATAAAATATGGTAGATTCAGGCACTAAAGCATACTGCCATAATTACTGTTCAATAACATGCATTTAGTAACATTTACTGAAATATTTCAATTTCTTTTTTTTCCATTTTACCATGCCCTTCACACTTAAACAAGCATTTTATGCGTTATTTCTAAATAAGGAGGTACCATCCGGTTTTAATTGCTTTTGGTAGATCCTACTCTTGATAGGTGGAGACCCTTAAGGGGGGTAGCTGACATATCTTGTACAACCAAAGCGAATTATTTTAACACAGGAGATTCTTGGTAAGATAACGATCGCTATTTCCAAGAAACCTATTCCAAAAAAAAATAAATAATAATAATGAAAAAAAACAGCATTCGACTACACCATAAAAGGTGCCGGAGAGCGCGAGGACATCCGGAAGGTAACGTTAATGTTACACGCGCAACTGCACGCGCTGAGTCACGCGAAGTGCGCTAAGGGCGCGCGCACAAGCCCGCAGGTATCACGCGTGCTCACGTTACCGTCCGCGCGAGCGCCGGACCGCACTTACCGGATTTCGGGGGGTATCGGTACACCGAATTAGAGGGGATGTCGACCTCCTCCACTCCCGCATTTTGCCTACTTGTCAAAGATCCCATTTCCAGATGAATTTAGGAGGAAAAAAATATATATGTATATATTATATCATAAAATCAAGCGAACATCAGCACGCCAGGTTGGTCATGAGAACCTCAGTTCGTCCTTTAACACCACATAAGATATCAGGTATTACTATGCACTTTGTTTCGCCATATGTTGGTGTTCCTGTCAGACGTCGCGAAATTGATGGTAGGGTAAGCGGGCACCGAGACGGCCCTCGCTCGCCGCTCCGCGTCAGGATGCCGCTGAGCTATAAACCTGCAGCGCTTTTACCGCAGCGCTCCGACTGCCTCCTTTTTTTCGCTAAGCTCTTTATTATCCCTCCTGCACTTGACTGCGCCGCTTTCGGACTCCGTCTGACAAAAGGGGGGGGGGAGGGCAAAAATAAAAAAACGGCACACGGTTGCCGGAGAGCTACGGCATCTTGTGGAGATCTACTTCCATGAGGTTCGGGGGCTCTCGGTACCCTACCGCTGCCACAGACCGCCTCTAATGGCTACCTCTGACGTCAGGCCCCGGTCCCGGTCCCGGCTCGGGGCTTTTGCGCAGTACCGTGCGGCTCCCGCTTTGCTAATGTGACCTTCCCATCACTGGCGTCGCTCACTGCAGTGCGGGACTCCGACCATCGCCGGCGGGGTGCGCTCTGGCCGCAGGACCCCCACCCAATGCTTACAATTTATTTTCGCTTTTAATATATCGATAATGTATAATGTTACACAACAGTAATATCGGAACGCGCTGGATTAAACCTAAACTTATAATCGATTTCAAATATGAATGTGTAGCTATGCATTGCCGCTTTGCAATAGTTCCTCACATGCTTATTATTATACGCTGTTCGGTAATAATTATCCCCAGCGTCATCGCTAGCCAACTGTCAGTAGCCTGTAGCCATGAGAATATATGGCTAGCTACATAAAACTGTCTTTATATTTTTATAGTCAGGTTTTTATTTCAAATGGTTTTTACTGACGTCTCTAACTAAAAGAAACGAAATAAATGGAATTAATCTACACAAATGTAAGCTTTCAATGGCTGTTGGTTAATACCGTATAGCCCGTCAGACTACAACCCTTTCAAGTCGCTATTGCACAAACGAATTTTTGAAAGGAAATCTACCAATACCTAGTCGTCTGACTGTTGACCAATGATATATTGCCTTTTAGGTGCCGTCCAATTGTGAAGGCCAATAAGAATCGTTCTAGTTTTTTTCCGGTCTCCAATCCGAATTGACTAGTCAATGAGGAGTTACGCTCCTCCAGCCTAGAGGACGTTTTCCGGGCGGCCAATGATATTTCCGTGCGTTTGGCGTTCGCTTCCACAACTGGCCAATCGCTGAGCCGCAGCGGCTGGGTTGTCGGTGGTGACGCTGGAAAATATTTTTGTTGCTGCTGGAAGGCGAGCCGCCTGCGCTGGGAGGATTAATGGGGATTGCGTGACCTAGAATCCGCCGACGCGCTCGCGGCTTCTCCTTCGGCTGTTTGTTTGTTTGTTTGTTTGTTTTTATTTTGGTACCGACCGTTAACGTCGCGCGCAGTCTCCCCGCGTTCCACGGCCACGATGTCGGTGAACATGGACGAGCTCCGGCACCAAGTGATGATCAACCAGTTTGTTTTGACCGCCGGCTGCGCCGCCGACCAGGCGAAGCAGCTCCTGCAGGCAGCGCACTGGCAGTTCGAGGTGTGTTCGCGCCGCGATCGCGGGGGCCCCTCGCCTCCTATGCGGACACTGACTCCTTCTGCCTAGCTACCCCCACCGGGAGCGACCATGGTGGGGCTAACGTGTCCGCCACGGATCGATCATCCTGCTCCGTATTTTCCGCGGTGGTCGTTACGCGTATCGCGATACGACGTGCCGCTTAAGCCCCGGCGGGTGTAAACAAACCGCCCGGCGCCAGCGGACGCGCCGTACCCGCTTACCACGCCTGCGGCTGCCTGTCCGGCGAAATAATGCCCTTTTAGTACCCTTCCGCATTGGGGATGCGGCGGATCGGACGCGTCTGATTACAATTCCGCCCCGCGGGACGTCGCCGGACCCTCTCGGGGGTGTTCCGATGGCTGCCGCGGCATCGGCCCGGTTCCGCTCAGATCTGGGTCCGGGGAACGCTGCGTGTGCGGTCGGACGTTTGTTTACATTCGGCGGCTGGTCGCTGGCGGCTTGCAGTAGCATCCGGCCGCCAGTCATCTTCCGCCACGTTTGTATTGGCAAAATGAAAACGCTCTTTCGGGGGACGGCTTTGCTGTTAAAGCGTTCCGAGCGGTGCCTCTGAGTGTCCCCTGCTGTGATGCGGAGCCTTGTACCGTTTAAGCGTGCCGGTCCTGCGTCTTTGACAAGCCGAACGGCATATTTATGACCAAAAGTCGATTTTGACATTCCCAGTGAACCTTAATCGATCGCATCGATTTGCTTTTGGCCGTCTCGTTACACGTCGCATGGAGAGGAAATCGGCCTTAAGCAGTTTTATTGTGGACTTTTTGAACGCAGGCTTTAAAAAAATTAAATCCCGTATTTTTGCATTTTGTCTGGACTTAAAGAGGGATTAATTTAAAATAAACTATATGTTCGCAATAAAACGTCCAGATCACTTTAAAGTCATTAACTTTGTTTATCGTTTTCTGGGTAACATTATAATATCCATGCTAAAACGGTGTACATGAATATTTTTAATCTTGTGTTAAATTAGCTGTTAAAAACATTTACCTTCTTTCTCCGGGGATAATTTAAGAATCACCGAAAAAAACAGTTTTATTTGGTTAGTTTAGACACTGCCTTAAATTTGTTATTAAGGAAATGTACTACTGTGAGTACAGGAATAACTGGTGTGGCCTGTTTTTCGTGTAAACAACACTAAATATTAATAAATGTATTTCATTACATATTACATTGTTTGTCAAGATGTACTCAGTATATAACAATAATACATTTGCTTATAATTAAGGGGATTCTCTGTTTGGTAAGGTAGTTCAGTAGCCAAACAGAATGGTTGATCTAGTTGAAGTAACATTTATGATTCATAAAGATCATGAAGATCTATTTACATTCTATCTTGAAACTAAAGCTGTGGCTGAGCCGTGGGACAATCCAATCATGGGAATTGAGACTGAATTTCCCCACGAGACATCCCAGATATTGCTGGTCGTGATCAGATTTTGCTTGTATAACTAGAGCAAATTGATGGTGTTGTTTACATCGGTATC
This sequence comes from Petrocephalus zakoni, assembly GCA_026774425.1. Lineage (NCBI taxonomy): Eukaryota > Metazoa > Chordata > Actinopteri > Osteoglossiformes > Mormyridae > Petrocephalus > Petrocephalus zakoni. The sequence goes on from JAODKN010000093.1 coordinate 10,358,484, forward strand.
ATCTCAAAATCAAGCTGACAGTTCTGATCCCATTCTGGTCGTCCAGTCCAAAATCCAGTTTCCTAACCACTAGACCATCTGTTTCCCTGCTTTTTTTTTTAACAAGACACAAATTGTTCTGTTAAGTTGTAGTTTGCTGGACTCTTGTCTAGCACACATCCCAAAACTGGAACCAGCTCAGAGGTATATTATTCTTTAACTGTTGGGACACTCATCTTTTCCCTGATGGTTACAGTTTTCTATGTTTTGTTTTTTCATGTTTATTTTAAATCAACATACCTATTGTAGTACAAGTAGAATAATTGCCCAACTTGATACAAGCCAGTTGGGTTTATATTCTGCTTCATGCTACTTCTTCTTTTTAACGCTGATGTCACGTAAGTTTAATTGCATACAGTCTAAACTGTATTGTTGCAACACAGGTCAGAACTGCCACAAACTAAGTAATCATGACATGTCCTTACAAATGTGAGATATTATCCTAGGTTTGAATAGAAAGGGCACCCCCCCCCCAGTCTTGCTTTATGACTGAGTGGCATGCAAACGTTGTTGAGTCATACTCGAAGGGAATGCCACATCACACTTCTTGCAGTTTCCCATCACAAAAGTTCGTGTTGAATCATGAATGGGGGATAGTGTGCTGGATACCCAAGGCAAATCATATTCCTTATGACACTCCTGTATTGGCTTATTTATTTTTGGTCCTTTGTTTTTAGTAGTTGACAGCAGTATTGGAACACAACTAGATGCTTAATTAAGATGTCTTAATTAGCAGTCTTGGGTTTTCCTTTAAGTTCTTAGTTTTGAGAGCTGGGAGCCCGGCTGTTTGAAGTGGTTTTATTGCTGAGACTTGTCTCTGTGCGTCAGCTGTTGTGCTTTGTAGTGAAGAGAGCCAACAAATCATAGCATTGTTTTCTGGAGCTCTAGGTAGGTCAAAGGATGCCATTGATTGTTCTGATGAAAACAGAGCTTCTGTAGTCAAATGCATTATGAGAGGACAATACTGACTTGCCTGCTGTTGTAATTTCTTCCATCTTTTTTCCCCCTTCTTCAACTCTAATCCAGTCTTTTTCTTTCTCTTAGTCTAAAGTTGGCAGGGAGTCCATAGATCTGCTTGTATGTTACACTGTTTTGCCATTGCAGGTCAGTTGCATCATATAGGCCTAACCAGAGTGCCAAAGAGGCGATTCCCATGGGATGTTTGTCAGGACAGTGAGCGTCTTCTGAAGTCTTTGGCTCTGCCAAATTCGTGGGGGGAAAAAAGGGCACAGCATCTAAGACCTCTTTAAATCCAGAGGCACCAAGACAACATGACTAGTTTGTTCTGTCCCTGTATAGTGTGTACATTTTAAATTTCGGGATCTCCGGTTTTGGTAACTGTTAGTCATCCATAGCATCCAGATTTCTATAGCATTATACTGTGGTGAGTTGTTCTATCACTATCACCCCCCCCAAATTATTTCAAATTCAGTGTAAGTTTTTACACATACGGTAACAGGCTGAGGCTGTGAGAGATCTGAATTGTAAGTGTGCTGGCTGCATGGACACGGGGAGGCAGGGGGGGGGGGATAGTACGAACCCGGTGCCCTCACAGACAATGGGAGTCTGGTGTCTGAATGTTGATATGTGTGTCACGTTTAGCAGTGAGCATTCCTCCGCTGCTGCCACCGCTGTGCGTCGTGGAGGGGCAGCCGGGGGGGGTTGCAGGGAAACGGAGAGAATGCAGTGGCCTGGTTGGGAGGGGGGACATAGTGCAGCCCTGGGCCTTTTCATTTCCCTTCATTCAGGCTTGTTACATTGAAGTGCTTAGAAGTCTCTATACACATGTCTTGGCAAAAAAAAAAAAGTTACTTGGGCAAAAAGTGTATAATCATTGCCTTTGTGCTTTGAGGTGTAATCAGAAGATGGTACATGCCTGAAATAGTGATTTGATGTACTAGGTAAGCATGTTGCAGTCCAAAAGGGATATTTTGAATGCTTTCCAAAGTGTGGAATTAAAACTATGCATTTTTATTGAAATGTATACAGTGCGCTTCCGTTCGGAACTGGACGCTTACTCATTGTGCTTATGTGTAACATGGTTTTGCTTTTTTTGTTTTGTTTCTTTCCCATACAGACTGCTCTAAGCTCCTTTTTTCAAGAAGCCAATGTCCCCAGTCACCACCACCAGATGGTAAGAGCATTTGGTTAACACAAAAAAAGATGGACTGCTTGAACATCCAAATTGCTGTAGTGGTTTCGGTGTGTAAGTTTATGTGCAGTGTTCCGGGGCCATTGTTAGAGGGGCATGATTGTGAACAGTGTAGATGGCGAGCAGTAGTGGTGTGTTTTACAGCTCCCTGACCTGCATACTGGTGTGTGTGTTTTCTCCGTGTCTTGGGTGGTACTTGTGCAAGTGTCTCCACCTGAGGGTTTGCCTTTATTCTGGGTGCAGCCGTCACATCATTCTGGGGCAGGCAAAGGGGGTGGAGAGGTGGGGTTTGGGAGCAGGGGCTTCAGTGGCAAGCTGGCATTTGCTGGGTGCCCCCACCCCCACACATACACACACACACAAACACACACACTTGTTCTTCACACCTCCTTGTGGCAGTGTCTATCACTGCTTCACCACAGTATAGTTGGGCAGCGGACATGCTGGTTAACATGTAGCACAGTTCTATGCTCACAAGACTGGTCACTTGGTTATTTGTGAGTTGTTTGTTTTGTCTGTTTTGCTTTGCTTTGTTTAGTCTTCATTCGATTTGCGATGTCTACAAGTGTGAAGCCCTTCTGAGAGTCTGCTAGTGATTTGGGTCTCCCAACACAGTTATTTCTATTTTATTTTGGTATTTCTATAAAGCTTGGAATTAAAGCTGTTTTTTGTCTAAAATCTGTCATGGCTGCATTCTAAAAAGCCTCGATCCAGCCAGAGGTGAAACTTTCGACAGAAAGGCACATCTGAGGTTTTCGGCTCTCCCCAGAAGCTGCTGGTGAAAAGATCGTGTGTGGTTTTGTGAGGGTAATTAGGACTTGGTTTAAGTCCTTTGTGGCGATCATGGCATTTGGGCCGCGTTGTGGGGGCTGCAGCCCCTGAGCACTTCTGAGCCTTCTAGTTATCTGATATCTATTAAAGGAGAGGGATGAGCTTTTCTCTAAATGCCAGACCGTGGCGTTGACTGCCTGTAGGACTGGCTGAAGCTGGATCTGCATGCCAGTCTATTAGAGATGTAATCCCAACATTTTTTAATTAAGTGTATGTGCCATGAAGTGACTAAAAGGAAGGGATAAAATTATGTAAAATCTGTACTCAGTCACGTGGTTCTACTTTCTAACAGAGCTAATTGTTTAGACAATGCCCCCCCCCCAAGTTCCTTGTATTTTCACCCATTTTATTGATGTTTTCTGAAATTCTTTGATCCTGCAGACTTAAGTTTACAGGTTTATATAACAAGCAGGTATACACGGTACACTGGAGTTCTCATATCATAGTGTTGAGAGTGCTGAGCGATTTTTGCCTTGAGAACACCCAGTTGAACTGGCCCGTTTGCTTTCAGCCCTAAAGCTACTATAGTGACTGCAACTTCCTGTCTCGTCTGAATGCAGCGACTCCCATCCCCCTGCCTCGGTCTGTGTTTAAGGTTAACCTCCCCCACATAACAGACGCGTTTATTCTTTTCTCTCCCTGCAGTCCCGTTATCCTCCAGTAGCGGTGCACTCACGTGAGGCAGTTTTTTTGGCCCGATTTCTCTTTACTTCGAATGGTTTGTCAAGTTTAACCCCCAAACTGAGCAGTTATTTGAATGCAGTCACATGTTTTTAGGATGACTAGGTTTGGCTGAGAGGTCACTGATGTTCAGTCTTATCATGTTCGCAGGATGACTGGGTCTGAAGTTTAGTTTTTTCTCCTGATAAACAAACATGCTATCTGGGCCTGTGAAAGACATCTCTAGGGTGTGATATTCTGGCAATGTGGTGTTGAGTGCACCTCCCCCTCATACTGGAACACAGAGCTGAACTGTCAGCAGATCCAGTGACACAACCTATGGCTAACATGACCAAGGGGAGGTCTCTGTATAAATAGCAAATAAGAAATTATGTATATAACAGCAGTGTACTACATCAGTACACACAGTTAAATATGCAAAAAGCCACAGTCCTGATAAGCATTACACACTGTAATCTCACCTGAAAGTTTGAGATGTTTGCAGTGCTTTTAGGTACACGCTAGAACTTTCTGTGAACTCCTGAATAAACAATCAGCATTCCGGTTGTACTCCTCTGTGACCTGTGGTTGAACTTTATAGTGTTGCTTACGATTCGTTATTCTGTAGCACAATTTTCTCATGATAAAAAAAAAAAATTGTCAAGTAAGTGTGATTATTACAGCGCACAGGGGATGCCGCTGTGTATGCTTGTAGGATGGTTAACCTGAATCTTTCTTATACATCGCTTGCTTGAGTAGATGAGTGCACTGGCTTTACTTCCGTTTTGACAGCGTCCAAACAGAACGTTCTATACCTTGACTGACAACCATGTGACGCAGTCAGCATTGTTAACAAGAACATCTCGCCCTGGACTTTTACGTCGAATTGCAAAACCATAAACCACTTCCACTTTTTCTGTAGCTTTCTGTGTGCTGTTTGAATCAAGAGAATCACAATATGCCCGCATTCAGCTCAAAATCAGCAGGCTTTTACGTTTAGTCACACAAAGAGGGCTTGCCGGTCATTTTTCATAACGAGATATAACGCAAAAGCTACATAAAAAATACATCTGTTATGTCATAACACAAGTAACGACCATGAAGAATGAAACTCCTTAATCTCGATTGTACTCATTTCACAATGCAAGTTAGTAATGGAAAAGGATGTATAGTGGTAGTACTCTCAGGTTATGGGGGTGTAAGAAGAGACCCAGTTTAGCCTTGATATTTTCAGTCTGCGGCCTCCTCCTCTCCTGAAGCCTTCTGCTTAGTTTTGTGAGTCATATGCGTAGTTGGAAACCTCAAGTACTACCAGTGTCTTTGCAAGTATGACATGCAGTATGAGCGCTTGATCTTACGAGTCTCTGGTTTTATTTTGGCTTCCAGTCTTTTGGTTTCTCAAGTTAAGAGGGTTTAGAAATATACAGTCTGATGGAAATGATTTGATTGACTGGGCTGGAGTGTCGTGGCACTGAGCGCCGCTCATTTAAGATGTTCGTAAGCTTCACCATTGATTTAAATCTGCCTTCACTTTGCCCTAATTCTGTGTTCAAGTTTGCCACAAAGATTTAGTTTTATTTCATGCTGATGTGTGGAAATGTGCTCTGCATCCCAAAGTGCTTAGCATGTTTAGCATGTTCCGTGTACTCGGTGGCAGTCAGGAATGACCTTTTCATTGTGATTCAGGTTTTGATTCCGTTCCTCCTCTCTGTCTATTCCACACAGATGTGCACACCTCGAAACACACCGGCCACCCCGCCCAACTTCCCGGACGCCATCACCATGTTCTCCAAACTGCGGGCATCCGAATGCAGCGGAGGCGGCGGCGCTAATACGGTCGGCCCTGCTGCCTGTTCCCCGCCCCCCACGTCCTTCTGGGCCTCCTCCCCGCCCAGCCACCAGCCAGTCTGGCTGCCGCCCTCGTCCCCCACGGGCCATCACCTACACCACCACCACCACCTGCACCAGACCCACATGTGGCCGCCCGTCTCCCAGCCTGGCAAGACCCAGCAGACGCCTGTTGTCTCTGCGCTCCATGGCCAGAGATGAGACTTGAGAGCTGGGCAGGAATTCGGAAGGGGATAGAGGGTTGAGATCTAAGTGAAAGCAGATAGCGGCGAGTAACAGAGACCCATAGTTTTTTCCATTTCTTTTTAAAAAAAAATCTTTATTGAAAAAGGTTGTTTCCTACATTTTTGTCAGTAATTTAGGTACAAATATCCAAACCTGGGGAGAGACCACTACTAATATAAATGCGAAAATGTCTGAAGTGTCTTGAAGCAAGGCCCCGAGTGCCTACTTTCTGGCATAGATCACTTTGGAGGGAAAGGTAGTTGCTACAGCAATGCAAACAGGCCTGTGACTAAGCACTGGAAACATCTGCAAGATTCTGAAGGATTTAAGTCAGGGAGGCTATATCCATATGGCCTTACCTGCCTCTGCCTGATGGGGAAGGGAAAAAAGACCCCAAATGTAATAAGACCCTGCAGTGGCTTTTACGACAACATTTGTAGGACTGGAGGCGAAAAAAAGTGACCCTGGAGGCTGCTAAGGGAGCCTTTGTGCTCGGGTTGTGTTGATGGAGAACAATGAGGACCTTGGGATCATGAAGCCTTCAGATCGGATTGACCCAGCCTGTTACCTTTTGGGTTTGCGTTTTCTTCTTTATGAAATAAAGTTGTTTCGCTTGGTTTAAGAACAAATCTGTGGATTTAGGTTTTTTTTTTGTGAACATTTCTGCTGAGTTCAAATATAATGGAACAAAGGAATTTGACAACAGCCCAGCATAACTCACTAAGAGGACCTCGCGGACACTTCAGGATTGTTTGTAGTCCTGTCACTGGTTTTTGTTGACATCCAATGGTCTGAGATTCTTATTTTTTTCCCCAATCTGTTTTGATGGGAAAGTTTTGATGAATCCCATGTGTGACTACAAGAGGAAGCAGTATACTAGGTGTCGAATGCATTTTTTATGTTATCTGCACAGTGTTTTGAGAATAATTTGACAGATGGTTAGTAGTTGTCTTGGTATCCACTATGGATGCTGGGAAAACTGAAGCAATTAGGGCACTTTTCCACTGCACGAAGTTTGGTACTTTCGGTACTTTCGCTTTTCCATTGACTTCCAATCGAGTACCTGTACCAAAAATTCAAGTGCCGAAAGTACCAAACCAGTTGGGGTACTTCTTTGGTACTTTCGGTACTTTGGGGCAGGACTTGCAACGCTTTTGCTGTCGATTGGTTATGCAAATAGCCCGATTCTGAAATAATGCGATCGCCGTCTTGACAAAACGTTACGAACTCAGTAAGTAAGTAAACAAGAATAATAATTGCAGTCGGGGAAGTATTCTCCGTACGTCGCTTAAATCATCCAAGATCAGAAGCCTCATCTTGGATCAGTTAATGGCGGTGAAAATCATCCGGTTAAGTCGGTTCCTTGAATGCATTTCAGGAACGGGATTAGTTTAGCTGGATCCCATCATCCGAGAAGATTGTGCTACTTGAAAAGCCTATATGCATCGAGTCTAGAAAACGGAAAGTCTCTCATTGGCTTCTACAAAATGACGGAAAAACTGCGCATTGTTTCACAAAATCTGAGCAGGGCCATTTATTGGAGCGATATGATTACTTCAAAGTTCAAGTTTATTTAAATAGCACATTTACAGACAACCTCTTGCTGTCCCAAAGTGCTTTACATATACAAAAGAATGCACCGCAACAAACATATGCAACAAATTAAAAATAAAGAGTAAAAAGAAAATGTCATATTACAATTAATCAGTATAACTAAACTATAAAATAAATAGTAATAGATGTCCAGCACAACTGGAATTTAAAGGAAACGCAGCAAAAGCGACCCAAATCAGAAAAGACGACTGGCAAAAGTGGATGAAAAATTAAATGCATACGTAGTTCTTAATTTGTATACTTATTACTTGAATGCAGCGTTACATTTCAAATGGGCCACATTATTAGTTGTCATAATTCTAGATGAAGCGGAAGCACAGTAGGGACATTGGAACAAGTTAAAGTGAAGTAAAAAAAATACTTCAAACTGGTAAAGAGTGTACACACACACAAACAGGTGTCCGGGACAAACTATGGAAACCCGGAGAATGTATTTCAGGGCAAGACAGACTTTTTTTTTTTGTTGACGGTTAATATTCCAACTTGAATATTGAAGCGGTATCTCGAAAAGAATAATATGCGGAAACAATAAAGGATCTTGCCAATTATTATAATAATAATGCAATCGGTCGCTCATCCCTGAAAGGCGAGGCCAATGCTGATTGGATGTACACGCACGGACACCAACCAACGAAAACCAACACAAAAGAAATACCGAAAGTACGGTACTTGCTGCGGTGGGAAAACCCCCTTAGTTAAAGCTGATCTGTAAACCTCATTGAAAGGTTAACAATGCAGTCAATACAAGTGCTCCCGCGTCTACCTCTGCTTGGTGGGAGCAGAATTTTTCATGCAATGAATGTACTGGTGAAAATTGGCGCTTGGCATAGTGTATGATTGTGTTGAGCACAAAGTAGGTTGGATGTTTTTAATTCATGTGCATCTTTGTCCATTCTCTCTAATGGATAATAGCAGTCATTTGACCTCTTTTGCTAAGTTCTGTGGCTTTTTAAAAAGTTAACAGGAGTCCACTGAAATCTGTGAGGAGTCCTGTAAAACTACTGAAGGTAATTGCCAGCTGAGCAGTGCCTGAGCCAGTGTTTCCTAGTCCGGTCCTTGGGGACCCCCAGACAGTCCACATTTTTGCTCAGCTGAGTGAGAGCAAAAACCTGGACTGTCTGCAGATCCCAGAGGACCCGGTTGGGAAACACTGGGCTATGGTGTGTAGGGGCACATCTGGTAATATATTCTGGTTCGTGTTTTAGGATTAAGATGATTTGGTATGTGAGAAGAGACAATTGCCCTTTAGGAAGTAAGTTTTCGGTCTGCGAGCGATGGGTTTAAATGCTCTTGTGGTGTAGATGTGCTTCTGCACTCACCACTGTGGTTGCTGGTGTTAAATGTTTCTGAATCTAGTAGATTAACAGTAATCTATACATGATAGCAAACCTGACATCTAGATCCTCTCATCTGATTTGGGTTGTGTCTTGTGAAGACGGGGTGGGGGCTTTGATGCTGATTGGAGATTTAAAGTTTGTGGGTCATCGCGATGGTTTCTGTTTTGCATTTATGCGTTTAACTTCTAATAGAGAGCAAAATTCATTAATTCGTCACATTCATCACAAATGGTATACTGCTTTCTTTGGACTTTTTTAAGGTTTTGATTCATGGGACAGCGTTTTTTTTAAATAAATGTGGAATGTCAGGACATCAAGTGGGCATTGGAATGCTGAACATGGTCATGTGATGTGAGTCATGTGAGCAGCTGAGACCCACACCAAAGTTCTGGTCTGTCATATCAGACCCTGCTACACTAAGCCATTGTACAATCTCTGGGATCCACTTCCATCTCATGGGGACAGTAGGAGCGTGTAAATAAAACACATGTACACATCTGTGTTCTTCTGGTCAGAAAAGGATAATACATATGCAATGAGAATTGATTTAATCCTACCATGACAGGATTACTTAATTGTTGTATTATATTGATCTGATGCTTTGCTTAAATCTGGATGGTGAAGGCAGCCTTTGGGGCCCGCTAGAAACTGGTTATCTTCTTAGAAACTTCTCATTTGGGATGTTCCTTAGAGGCAACGGATTTTTTGATCTGGTACCACGAGTTGTGTGCATACTGGACACAACGGTGGAAAACTTTTAACCATATTATGACCACAATCACAATGATATTGTCCATGGTGAAAATTGTATGCTGTTGAGCAACAATGTTCATTGTTAAATTTATATGTATAAAAGGCGAGCAGACTACATGTTATGGTGCAGCCTGGGAAAGTTAGTGTGTGAACATCACCTTAGTCACTTTGGGGGGGCAATACACTTTTTGCAGCTTAAACTGAACTTGCAGCTTGAAATTTCTTTTTAGCTTGTTTTATATTCCTTTTGCTTTGTACAGTTTAACTAGTTTTACCATAGCAGCTGCAGGAAAAGGATATATAACACTTTTTTTGTATGGTTAGAAAGCATGCATTGCTGAAATCTGTCATGAGATTGTTCCCTATCCATGCGTGACATGTAACTATGATACTTCATATCAAAAAGGACATTTTTTTTATGTAGCTAAAAGAAACGGCATATCAAGTTGTAGTTTTTGGAGTTCTTTAGTATTTTGCTACTTACACAAATACCAGCACAGTGATTTTTAAAAAGTAAAAAAAAAAAAAAGTATATGGTGATCTCATCCACACCAGCTACTCCAAGCTTTTCCCAGCAGGCTATTTCAGTTTCTCAATCCAGATCCACGTCAACAGATACCTCTCTGATGTTCTCCACCACACTGGACCTTTTAGTCGGTTTCTGCTTTTACAGATGGAGCAATAAAATAGAAGCAGGCAGATTTTTTCCCCTGTCTGAGAAAAGACTCTTATGTGGATTTTGTGTGTCTTTTGACTGTGCTCTAGCTGATTTATGATAAAAAAAAATGTGGATGACTATGCTGTGGTATGATGAAAATATCAAGCAATTTTAAAAATTTTGGTTATTGTGTGATTGAACATTTCTAGCGGCAGATAAGTATAAATATGGCACTGCAAATTCTATGCCTGATGGATACGCAATGCGGAGATGCTGAATAGTTTATTAGGCTTTGAGAAGGGTCTCTGAAAACCTAACAGTTTGAAAATATATTGTCAAAGGTAACGTTCTCTAATTTTTAAACTTCATTTGGTTAAGCTGAGAAATGTGCATTGTTAGAATGTGGTCAACAGATGAACCATGTTATGCCAACTATAACGTGGTTTTGCTATAAAAAGGTTTTGATACAAATTGTTTGATCATTGTCTAATACATAAGCAGGAGGCTACCTGGAAAGTCTTCAGTTAACAACATAATCGAATGCTATTTTTTTTGTAATTTCATTTCTGGTTTTATTTCCCTGGTTGATATGTGTATTTATACATTTAAAATAACAAGATGCAGTATGATTTATTACCACTGTCTTCTTGTTTTTACTCCTTAGGAGCAGCTGATCTGTTGTCACCTCAAAAATTTACAATGGACCCAAAACATGAGTCGTTAAGAGCTTGAGTAACAGGGAAATATGAAACATTTCTACTTACATTAAATAAAACGTTAGCTTAAAAGCTATATTGGTTATGTATGAATATTTTTTAAATTACACATTACACAAATAAATCAATCAAGGCAATAACAGAAGTTTAGAATTGCAAACATAATTCACATATTTTGTTTAAATATTTAAATATTCAAACATCACAGAACAGATTATTAAGACGTAGGAAATCAAGTAGTATTTTATCTGTACCTTCTGTAATGAAAACAATGTTACTGCAGTTTGGGTTGTATCCCAGTGTGACCCAGCCACAAAAACAGCATGTAAAACAGTTATGTAAAATTATATATATTATAAATCTTTAACACACTTTATAGGACAGGAGAAAACATTAATACAAGGACCTGCATGTGCATAATAACAGGCATGCAAGCAGCTAAAACATTGTCTGCACTTATGTACATCTGAACCTTCGTAACGGAATCCTTTTTTAGAGATAATCTAATCTAGGGTGCTCTCTGGTCAGAAAATATCTATGAAACTTTGTCGAGTAACCATTAAATATATTTTTCACTGCATTATTCAGAAACATCAAACATGATGGTACATAAATTACTTTGGTAATTCCTTGTTGATTCACGTCATGTCATATATGTATTTATAGAGAGAGAGTCTATTCATTTTGCATAATGTGATGGAGGAAGATTTGCCCATTCCTTGCAAAATTGCTCAAGCTGTGTCAGAGTCAATGGGGAATGTGGTACACAGCATTTAGGTCTCGCCACAGATGTTTGATGGGCTTAAGGTCAGCACTCTGCCTGGGCCATTCAAGGACATCAATTTTCTTCATTTTATGCCACTCCATCGTTGCTATGGCAGTGCGCTTTGGGTCATTGTCCTGTTGAAAGATAAATGTCCTCGCCAGTGTAAGCTTTCTGGGAGAGTAGAGCAAGCCTTACTTCAGGATCTCTCTGTATTTTGCAGTGTTCATCTTTATATCAATCCTGACCGGTCACTGCTGCTAAAAGGCATCCCCCCTCCACGATGCTTCCACGCCATATTTTTGCAGGGACAGTGTTACCTAGCTGATTACTTAGCAGCGTTAGATTTACACCAAACAAACAGTTCAAGTTTAGGCCAAAAGGTGCCACATTAGTTTCATTAACCCACAAGACTTCCTGCCAAATCTTCCTAGTGACGTTTTGTAAATTCTTTACAGGCGAGGACATGTTTGTTTTTTTTCCCGGTCTGGGCCTCTACCTTGCCACTCTTCCATAAAGGCCATATTTATGCAATACCTTGGAGACTGCAACTCAGGGTGACAGTTGCTTGCATGACAGTAGCTTCTCTGACAAGTGCCATTCCTATTGGGTGACTGAGTGTCTCCAGGGGCAGCATGGCCTGGGCAGTGTGTACCGCTAATTTCTTGTTTTCCCCACTTCCATATGACAGACTGCACTGAGCTCTGAGGTATGTTCAGGATACTTGAGATGACCTTCTACCCTATCATAGCTCTCTTTCTCTATAATAATAACCCTGACTTGTTTTGCAAACTCGTTCGTCTTTATTCTGGTCTGCTTTGTGGAAAATCCCCACCATAGTGTTGGACCTCAGTAAGAAACTGCATGTTTATCCTCATTATTAAGCTGAGAACAAGTAATCCACACAATTCCTACACAGGAGAACACATGAACAAATATGGTGAGTCAGTAAGGTAATGTACCACACCTGAGCAAAGTAAGCCTCATAGTTATAAAGGGTGTAAATATTTTTCCATCTCAAAATTTAGATTTTTGCTTTATTTGTATACTGCTGAAAGCGTTTCAATTTGTTTCTTTAGGAATGATTTATACTTTTGTAGATCAACTTGAAAAATACTGCAAGTTTAGAATTATGGACAATAAAAATAGTTTAAGGGGCTGAATACTCATTCAAGGCACTGTACACATTTGTCAATATTTCTCCTATATTGTAGCCAAAATACATATTTCAATGAAATATTTCAGTAGTGATTTTAAGTGCACACGTCTTTACTGAAGTTAAGAAGTACTAAATTAAGCAATTCTTACACTTCCTGCCACACATCCTGGCAGCAATTTATGTATATTAAAATCAATGGCTGGATTGTGTCATGAATTAATGCTGGTCTTGCAATCCTGTCTCATCATATATGCACAAAGCTAGTAAGCAATTACACCAGCTTTCAGACAGGATATTAAGTGCATTTTCCACCTCTCACTTCTCCCTCTTGGACTTGCAGATGGTCCATGTGAATTTCCAACCTCTGCTGGATCTCATTAGCATTATCTACTGGGGCTGAGGACTGGGACACTGTGGTCTGGGACAGACGTGCTAAGGAGGACATGGGGCGTTCCCTTCTAGAGCAGGATAAGGCTAAGGAAAAGAAAGGTAACAAGGTTTGAGTGAATTTTCATGGTTGAGAGTGCAGCTACACATATGGTACAGTAACCTAATTAAAAATACTTAAAAAATATGAAAACTAAAACTCATACATTAAGTTTAAACCAATGCAAAATATTGAGAATGATAAAATGCTATTTTGTATGGGTATGCAACAATACAAAATAGAAGATCTTAGATTACAGACACTTGCAATTTACTTTTAGATGCTATGACAAAGGAACTTAGAATTTCCACAGCCAGGTATTTTTGGTGGAGAAATTCAGGCTAAGTACCTTGCTCAAGGGTATTACAGCAGATTCCCCACAATACTTAAAGCAGCAGGATTTGCCCTAAGCCACTACAGTACTTCCCACTTTCAGCAACTGGAACATTAGGCCTGCATACGCTAGAAGACTCACCTGATTGGCTGCAAAATGTCCTGGCACTGTGAGGACGTGCCATAGTCCTGGAAGTTCCCTTGACAAGGTTGATTTTTTGTGACTGTGACCTGGTCACATTCTCTCTGCCTATGCAAGTACATGTGACATCAGAATAAATACAGCCAGGCCACTGACCCAGCTCTTTAACCACACAAAAAAATACTCCTACCTGTCTCATTTAATAACATAACTCATAAGTATTGTGGATTAAAGGCTGCCTGCTGTAGTAACCTTGAGGAATAAGTAAATCCTTAATCACTTTACTTAATACCTGTAAAGAGGTGTGTTTTTTCTAATTTGACTTGGATATGACTAAAGTCAGAATGGTTTGCTTTTGATACATTTGGGCTACAGCTATTTCAAAGAAATGTATGTGTGTGACACATGATGATCAAACAGGAAAATGATTTTGCTGTTTCTACTATGCTTTGTTTTTTACCCTTTGTGTGCCCATAGTGTTCTTCTGGAATAATGACATTTCCTGAGGAGGGCATCCTCCCAAGATAATAACCTTCTTTAGGAATAATGGTTGGTAGGCCGGGATCTATGTTCTTGACTCTTCTTGTCGTCAGACGGCCCTTGTAGACTTGTCCATTCAGGCCGAGAACATCCACCTCTTCTGCCTGGGAGAAATATACATATACACGGAAACATTCTCCATGGCCCGTCGACTGGTACGACAGGAGATTTGTGAGGCTTAAGCCTAAGATCATGGTTTAAATAAGAACAAAGAGAGTAATTTAGGAGTCATGCTGTGGAAAACACCTACCTGAGCAGGCAAAGTTGGTCTGGGTGAGGATTGTGCTTCATCTGATGACTGCATGAAGTGGGTGATATTTTGCAAACGGGTGGAGCGCCGATTGGTTAGAGAGAGAGTGTGGCTGCCGCCACAGCTCCTGGACATCGGCAGGTAGCTGTAGTCAGCCATCTCAGCAATCCGCTCGCTGACGAATGCAGGGAAGTTCCAGGTGTTTACCAACAAACCACTCTACGGTTCTCCACAGTCAGAAAAAAATACCAATTTGTACATTTGAGGTTACAATTACTTGTCGCTGGGGCTGTACTCTCAAGGGTCTGCCAATTGTACCAGAGCTATAGGTGAATAAACTTTTCAGTCTAATTTAAGGTGCAGGGATGGACTTCAAGGAACATTTTTGCACCATTGGGGGTACATTAATGTTGGTTCTACCTTGGGGAACAAAACCATACCAGAGCTGTACCCTTTTTTCTGACAATGTGTTCATGTCTCGTATTAGAACTAGCCTCAAAAAAGCAGAGAACAAAGGGCAGGTAGAACAAATCAATATGAATATAGCCAGTACAGCCCAGTACAGTACAGGTCTAAACATGGAGTGACTGAGTGCATCAGGATGATTCATCCAGATACTGCCCACAAGCCACTGCCTGCAGACATTTCCTGGCCTGGACCATGTTGAATACCTTAGATCATTTCAGGTGCATGGGCTTTCTGGTGCTCAATAACTGGGACACTTCCTCTGCTTGGACTTGCTTGAGTTTATTAACTAGGACAAGTCCCCATCCCATAGCCTCCCACGGGCCATTGGAGCCTGGAAAGAATCCTGTCCCTAGACGTGCAGTGCATACACATACGGTAGAGGGCATGTTACTGCTGCCAATCACTTGAATCACTTGAAGTGGGACAGGGGAAGGAGGCCACACCCTTGGCATACAAGATGTTCAAGTATGGTTTGATAAGTTACTATTTTAGCTTACAGATGTATACAATGGGGAGGGCAAAGTGGCTGGGGCGTAGGGGTATAACAACGCACTGTGGCAGAAAATCATTTATTAATTTAAACACAAGAGGGCGCAACAAGCCTGAATACGTTAAAAAATACGTACACAGATGAATAGGTGGTGCTGAACGGCCTATAGTATGGGTGCATGCCCTGATATGAACAGGTCTCCCATCCAGGAAGCTTCCTGGGACAGGGACCAGATCCCCCCCCCCCTCGGAACCTTGAACAGGACAAGTGGTTACAGAAGATTGATGGATGGATGTATGTATGGAAAATATTGATTTTGATAGGTCTTGTTGCTTACTTCTCTACATTTTCTATACCTTGTACATCACTGCCTAGTAGAGGTATGTGAATAAAGGACTGAGTGGCCTTGCTGGACCGCTCTCACCTCCGGCAATGCTGACGCACTTGCCCCAGCTGGTACACAGTATACGGGCGGCTGGATTTGTGGGATGGTAGCCCAGGGGCACAGGGGATGCTGATGAGCTGTCTGTACAGGAAGGAGCGATAAGCGTCAGACATGAACAGCACCGGTAAAACTGGTGAAGGCTGTACGATAATTCTGCATAAGTCTGCATGGACTTACGGCCCAGGGGTTAACATGTCAACGGGTCTGTCACAGGAAATACAATGGAACTGTGCCACTAGCTGTCTGTAACAGGGAGGAAAGAATCCATAAGCACAGCTCCTTACAAAAAGGAAAAACCCAGCTCCTTACACACAAGCACCCGGGGACGGTAAGAAGCACACGCAAGCCCAGCAAGGTGATTATCTCAGAAAAGGAATGAGGTGAGACTCCCTTAGGGTGCTGCTCACTTCCTAAACCCAGCAGCATCGTCCAGCTCCGGCAGGGGCTGGGCCTGCAGCTGCGTCCGGATCGCCTTCCAGCGTTCCTCTAGCTGCTTTTTTAGGGGATCCAGTTCGATGCGGTTCAGCTGTGGAGAGACACATCAAATGCAGCAAGCCTCGTAATAAGCCATAAGGGGAGTCCACACGTATCACGCACTATATGTACAGATGTATGCTGTCTGTTGTACATATATCTATTTTCAGAACTGCTATACAGGCCTATCTGTTGTGTATCTTATGTCTTGTATTTATTTTCTGTCTGTTTATAGCCTAGTTGTTAGTTGTTTATTGTAATGGTGTCTTCAACTGTGTGTGTGGAAATTTAGATTCTAATTTTGCATGCTAAAACTTAACAAAGAAAGGATGCTTTAAGTAAATAAATCATATGGTTCTCATTAAAGAAGATTCTTATTCCACAAACTGCTTAGGATAACAGAAGTCCAAGAAGACACCAATGTCTTCTAAAGTTGGGTATTTATGTGTTAACTTATATGTATATGAGATAGAGGACCATCACCAGACCAAGTAAGTGGTGAGGGGGAGGTTCTCTCCACCTTACTTGGCTGTGACCCTGACCTTGCTCTCCATCTCAGCAGAGATCTTCTCCACAATGTTCTGCCAATCCTGCTCCTGGCCGGTGACTTTGCCAAGGAGCTCCTGAAACATGGAGTTGAGCTGCTCCGTCATGGTGTCGAACTGCGTCCGGCTCACCTTCGTCTCCAGGGCTCCCTTGTCTGCTTTCTGCAGGATGTACAAACATCTACATGATCGATGATGGCTTCACGCCATGCAGTTAATTTTCATTCAGTGGTACCAATTTACAGAAATTAGGCCCATGTTTGGCTGGTCATGCTGGTCAGCGAGCCTGATATCCCCAATGTAGCATCAATGGGCGTCTTTGGGGGCAACATTAGAGATTTTGGACCCCATGAAGCATATCATATTGGGCCCCCAACACAGACCAATCTAATGATCCCTGAGCTTCATCACTAGAAACACAGAGACCGAGTGAGCTCACAACTCTGAGCATCTTACAATGTCGATCTTCATTTCCACAAGGTCTCTGTCTGCTTTCTTGTCTTCCAGATGTTTCAGAGACTTGTACATTTGCTAAAGAAAGCATAACAATACACATGTTGAATTCTTACCCTGAATCCTGTACATTAATTACTGAATAAGTATGTTTTAACAGATGCTTTTATGCAGGGTGCAGAGCTGCACTGCTACAATTTACAGCATTATGGGCAATGTTACTCTGCTTAACCACGGTGTCTATGCATCGCGTGTATGTTGCTTTGGACAAAACTACCTGCTAACTAAATATAGCAAACATAAGGGTAACACTTTAGTTGAGGGGCCACAAATAATAGTAGTACCTCATTGACTACTGAAGTACTAATCATGAACATAACACAACTAACTAATGAAGTTCCTGCAAAGAATACATGAATCGTCATGATTGATTAATGATAAAGTAACGCATAGTTAATGGTTAATTAATGTATTTACTAAGCATGTATTACTGCATTATTTGTGGCCACAACTAAAGTGTTACCAACAAACTACTTATAGTTTACAAATCTAGTATCTGAGTTACGCTTCCAAATTTTTAAATAATGCCATTGCTTTGTAAAGGGACTAGTAAAGTATTTGGATGGGATATAAATGCTGTAAGGCAGGAGAATGATATTTCTTGCCAATCTTGCATCAGTCCTGGAGCACATGACCCCCCCCCCCCCAGCTCACATCAATGCCAGCTTGTGCTCGGGCCTGATCCTCCACTAGGCGGCTGGCCGTGTCGCCGAGCTTCTTACACTCCTCCTTCAGCTTCAGCACAGCCCCTTGCGCAATGCCAATCAGCTCGGAGTTCTGAGAATTAAGCAGGCGAGAAAGCCGAGATGCCCAGTGCTGTCGGGGGATAATGTCACCACATCCTGCTGATGGGCTTGATCAGCTGGCGGTTTCTAGGCCTGCATCAGGAGTTGCATCATGCTTTTAGCTAGTTTCTTTCCCAATAATAAAATAAGAACAGCCACTTACTGATCAATACTGACAACAAAAATTGGGCTTGTCTGCACTCTACTATCTATCCTGCCCTAGATAAGTCTTTAAAAATCTAATTTTGCCCTCCAGGTTCCTTTTAGCTTTCCTGTCTCTCTTCCAGACCGGTTGTGTACTGTGTGATAGTAACAAAAACAAAATGTCGGAAGCAGCCAATATGTGTCAATCAACTGCTCTAAAATAGTTCTGCCTTTAAAGGCAAGTTAAAAAAATCTCCTTTGCAAACCTCCTCTCTGTGTGTTTGAGTACCATACCTTCATTCTGTCTGTCATTAATCCATCCACTAGACCCTTCAAGTAGTTCAGCTGCTCCAGAAGATCATCATGTGCATTCTGGTTAACTAAGACAGTATATGAAATTCAGATTCATGCCTCCATTATTTGTAACCAGTTATGTAGTCCAGTGATTCTCAATCTGGTCCTCAGGAATCCCCAGCAGTCCATGTTTTTGCTCTGTCCCCATGAGAAAAAATGTGGACTGTCTGGCAGGGAGCTGGGAGGGAGCAAAAACATGGACTGTCTGGCAGGGAGCTGGAAGGGAGCAAAAACATGGACTGTCTGGCAGGGAGCTGGAAGGGAGCAAAAACATGGACTGTCTGGCAGGGAGCTGGAAGGGAGCAAAAACATGGACTGTCTGGCAGGGAGCTGGGAGGAAGCAAAAACGTGGACAGTCTGGGGGTCCCCAAGGATGGGGTTAAAAACCACAGATCTAGTCAAGGCTATGATCTGTTTTTTTTTTGACAGGGCCAATTCTCGATGCCAGCTTGTTTATGGGTAGTGGGAAGAAACCAAAATGTACATATTAACCAAGTTGAGCTAAACTAGAGTTCTGTGAGAAAACAACACCACTCTCAGTGCCATCTCACTTACACGTATCACCAATGTGCCAACGGTCAGGTCAAACATACAGCTTTCTGTTCTACAGAACTCTGTTCTACAGTGAACTCATTGTCATGTTCAAGAAACCAATTTGAAATGATTCGAGCTTTGTGACATGGTGCATTATCCTGCT
>JAODKN010000093.1:10393951-10413218 GCA_026774425.1 Petrocephalus zakoni
CAATAACTTCAATGAGAAATAGCAGTGATTTTGTTTGATTTGCGTCAATTGACGCAGTCAGCCCTTCTAGTGTTAATCAGCTGTATTAACATGTTAGCAGTGCAGCTAACTGTAATTATGAAGCCGTTGATAACCAGACCAACTTAATATGTAAAGTTACCCTACTTCAGTAGATAAGATCATCAGTGAAATGGGACATTAGCCTCGATAGCTGCTAAGCTCCTTTGGTCATGACTGATAATTATTATAACCTTTAACAGCTAATGTTGCACACATATCAAAGCAAAATATTATTTAGTACATTAATGACAGCTAATGTATTAAATGTGCTTGGTAAGTAATGGAAATGAACGTGATTCTATGCCGTGAATGTCAGTTGTTTGGAACTATTCACCGTCTCTGTGACTCAGAAGTTTGCAGAAAATTTCTCTGCCATTTTTTTCAGAGTGGGTCCCTGATCTGTACAGCCTCACCACTCTGCCACAAGTAACAGTACATAGTAACAAGTACATAATCGTGTGAATTAAACTAAGCATCGACGCAAAGAATTTGCATCAAGGATTTTTTGTAATCGAGTTATTCGAGTTACTTGATGAATTGTTGCACCCCTATGATCTTTGATATCAGCTCTGGATAACTCTGGGGAAAGGTTTTACAGGCACTAAGACTACTTATGTTGCTTGCTATTTGAAAGGATGCTTTTTGTTTTTTTTTGTGTGATCAAAACTACAGCTCAATTCTCAACTTGTTCAGGGTCCAAGTATACATGTTTTTGAATAAAATGTTTTAGATTGTGACATCAGTGTTTGAGTTATCCTTTTTTTAATCGATGGGCCTCATGTAGGTGGAACCTTTTGAAGGTATTTGTAGGCTATTAGGAATGTGTACACTTGACTGTGGCCATCTACAAATGGAAGGAAAGGGAGACTGGGAACACATGTATGAGAGCATAAGGACGCGTGTGTGGGAGCAGACTCCTACCCGCAGCAAACACATGCTGTGAGTAGATCATGAGGGTCAACACAGTTTGAGTTAAACCACTTTTATAACCAGTCCTATTTAGGCTGGTTAAAAGTGGGGGAGACAGATTACAGTCAGTGATCAGTATAAGTGATGCCAACCTATGATCAGATCGGAAACAAAATCAGTGGCATCGCCCATTCCGATCATGAATATTAGTCATTAACATTAATAGATGGGAGGGGACTTTGTTTGATTATGTAGCTCTTGGAGACTAGTTTTGTTCATACCAACTCCTTGATAAATCTGAGAGCAATATGTAGTTTCTGAGTTGGACCTGTCTTTTCCTCTCCTTGGCATAGGTGGCTGGTGGCACGTCGTACTCAACCTTGATACAACCATTGCTATAACCCAGAATTTTGCAAGCACTGCCAACTTTCCGGTCGTATGGCACAAAACTGTGCGTGGTCGACCAAAGCTCTCAAGAAAGTGGTACCGGTATGGATCAAAAGTTGTCCATATTTAGAATAAATTGTGGATGCAGCTCGGTACCTGCATTGTGAAGCCTTGTACTTATCAGTATCTTAATATGCGATTTGAATTATTGTTGGACAGGGTATCAATGTCACTTCAGACTGCCAGGGATGGTGTTTAAGTTCCTTCCTAGC
The DNA here is from genome assembly GCA_026774425.1 of Petrocephalus zakoni. NCBI lineage: Eukaryota > Metazoa > Chordata > Actinopteri > Osteoglossiformes > Mormyridae > Petrocephalus > Petrocephalus zakoni. Next base: position 10,395,580 of record JAODKN010000093.1, read on the forward strand.
TCTTTGTGTGTGTTTGTGTATTCTCTCCAGTTAATTGGGTCTCCCTTTGACATTCATAGTTCTGTATATCTACGGTATTCTTTGTGTGTTGATGCACACATTAATATGGGCTGGCATCCTGTCTAGGGTGTAAACCTCCTTGTGGGACAGGTTGTAAGATGTACCCATACCTTTATAGACGCACTTGATAAGTGGTTGCGGATGATTGGTAAGAAAAATTGCCAGATGAGTAGTAAAGGAAAGAAACAGCTTTATAATACTCTGTGCAAGTGTATGAAGAAGCCTTTAACTGGCAGTGTTCCTAGTGTGGCCCACAGGATCTTAAGTGTTCTAATGCCTTAAATACTGCATATCACTTACATGTTAATGTATTTTATCAGAGCTCCATTGATATTTTGAAATGAAATGAGGATATAAGCCCAAATCAAATATTTAAGCCCTTGTTATGAATGCTTGTTTGGATGGGCTCTGCTTGCTCTCCCTCTCTGACAGGGTCTTAAAGCAGGAGCGACCCGAGCTGGCAGCACTAGCAGATTCCGTAGATCTGCAGGAATCGACTGGCATTGCCTCGGACAGCTCCAGTGACTCCTCATCCTCCTCATCCTCTAGCTCCTCGGACTCCGACTCGGAGGTAAGATGTGCTCCTGGTGTGCATTCTCAAAGCCTTCCTTGCCCCCAGTTGGATGCTTTAATGGTATTATTTATTTTGGGAGATAGGCCTTATGTTTGATATGGAAGACACCATTGCGTTAATTTTAAAGGTGGTGACTTAATTGATATACCACATTTTATCCAAACTGATTAATTATACAGTTTTGATGAGCTGGTAGGTAGCTATACTACTTTTTAAGAAACACTTTTTTAGGAGGTTCAGTTGAGTTCTAATGCCTTATATACTGCATATCACTTGCATGTTAATGTGTTTTATAATAGCTCCATTGATATTTTTAATGATGCAAATGATTATTATGGGAATATATATTTAGTGAATAGTAACAGTAGTTCAGTTTGATTTTCTACTTTAGCAATTTGTTTAAGATATAGTGCTAGATCTAAAGGTGTTAGCTAAATGTGTTTTAAGTATTTAAAATAATCCCCAGAGTTATCAGTTTGCTTAAACCTTAACTGCTGTAGTCCTCAGATCTTGTGCATATTACTGGAAATTCTGAACAGAACTGAACTACGGAAGCGTATTGCTGCCACGCCATAAAAATATACGGCTATCGCATTATAACGTCAAAATTATCACGTTAGAACGTGATATTTAACATATATAGAGGAAGAGAGCGCAACAGAGTGGATATCTGAGTCCCCAAAGCCCTCAGAGAGTGTTCCAGGCAGCAGAATGCTGCTGCAGGTTAGCTCTCCCTTCCCTGCAGGAGAGTTACACCTGGAGATGTAAGACCAGGGCAACTAGAATTGTTAAGGAATTGCCTCATAACGGACTTCTGCAAACTGGCAGAAGGTTCTGCACCATCATGGCCAAAACGGAGAGACTTAGGTGGCATTTCTATCCGCATGCCTCCTCAAACAGGACATGCCTCCCTTTCATAATATTCGGTTCATTAACTCAGCAACTGAATCTTCTTAGTGTATCATAACCCATATTGTGTGCCACATTTCATATCGTCTGCCTTATTTCATAGTCTCCATTTTTACATGCACTGTTAATGTAAAAACCAGCCACATTAGTCTGATGAACTCTTTTACTCTCTATATATATTAAATATCACATTTTAACGTGATATTTAACAAGTTCTAATGTGGTGTTTTCACGTTATAACGTGATAGCCGTATATTTATTATTATGGCGTGGCAGTAGTACACTTCCACAGCTCCTGTTGCAATAATTTTTCACTGTTGAATGAGGTTTTGGAGCCCTCCAGCGGTCATTAATGATCAATTAAAAACATCCAGTCAATGGCTTTTCTGTATGGATGAGGCTTGTCAGTAAGGTATCAGGAAGGCCCCAAGTGCAAAAATAATTTTCAGTATTACAGTGGTATGCAGAAAAGCTTCTCTGATTGCACAGCTCCTCTACCCTTGAAGTGGTTTTGGACGTAACTATGTGGTACTAGGGCTGCAACTAACGATTATTTTGCTAATCGATTAATCTGTTGATTTATTTTTTTAATTAATCAATGAACCAGATAAAAAAAAAATACATTTTTAATTTCTACCCGTTTATTCAGAAATACTTAAGCATTAGCATTATCTAAATTGACGGAGCAAAAAAGTGCTCAAGGAAAAATGCAAATCAAAAAACCTGGTAACAAAATTTGTTTCAACATTTAACACTTGTTTTCTATATTCACAGTAATACACAAAAGCGATCTTGCACACACTCACAAATGCAGTTACTTTTATCCCTGTCTAAATACAATGAATCCTACCTCATTCACATGGCGAAAGATGGGACTATCTGGGCAGGCAAGTGTGCACCCTTGGCTACCTAACATGGCATTTCGCCGATGAAATGAGAACAGGGCAAACGGAGAATTGGTTGGGGAATAGGTTTCGTTTCGGCAGGCGGGGTGTGCGCGTGTGTATGGGAGTGTGTGTGTGTGTGTATGCGCATGTATCTGCGATCATGTGCGTATGTCCATGTGTCACATTGCAGTGTCTTCACTCTGACCTTATGTCAAAGTAAAGTTTATTTATGCAACACATTTAAACACCACTTAAACTGAGTGCTATATAAAAAAACATTAAACTGAAATAAGGGTAAAATACATACTTACACACCATTTTTCACGACTTTATGAGAATCATTTTCTCTGCCTCTGTCATGTATAATTTGTTTAATTTTATTTGGAAAATGCCACCTCCGCTCTTCCTCCACCTTGTCTTTGGCCGCGCTCCGTTCAGCTCCGTCAGCAGGTGGTTAACTGTGTCTGTGACACAGTGAGTTATGCACTAATAGCACAACACGATGAATCGATAATTAAATTCGTTGCCAGTCTTCTAATAATAGATTATCGATTTTATCAGTCTGTCGTTGCAGTCCTACGTGGTACCAAATGAAGCAGCTCCTGAGTATATATTGATGTATTTAAAAAATTTTTTTTCCCCATTTCAATTTTTCTCTTTGGCAGTCTTATCAAAAAGATAATTATAGCTTTCAGTGGTTTTTGGTCTAATTACTGTATTTTTAATTTATGGTATTATACAGTTACACATTTAACAATAAGCCAAAAATATAGTGGGTGTGGCTTTACATATTAAGATCCAATATCACTAGTTTTGGCTCAGAAGTAAATGGTACCCCCCCAGTTAGTGTTTTGAAAGCTCTCCTCTGTTAAAAGGCTGTGAGACATGAGTTATTGTGGATAAATGTCCCCCCTCCAGTGTGCATACTGCACATTTTTACACACAATCCTGGCCAGCATCAATACAGGTCAATTGTGTGTATTGCTATTAAGTAATATATTCTCATTCTTATATTCTACAGCCTTGCAATATTTAAATATTTAAATATTTAATTTGGAATATGGAGTGGAGCCATGAATTAACACAGATGGAGCCGGGTACTGCTGGGGGCTGGGTTTAATTTGTCATGTTGTACTTATGTGAAGTGAATTGTGGCTCTTTGGTCTTCCTGCTGACACTCAGTAACACACCACACCGTTACTTTAATTACGTAAATGCATAGATGATTAATTTTTATCTGCTCACAGTGACTTGCTAAGGGCACCATGCACGAGGCCACAGCGAGTGTCACAATGTCTCTATTTGGCTTGTAGCTGTTACTTTGAGCTTTGAGGATTGGGCTGTTGTCTGTCAGTATGTGAATGAGGTGTCCCCCTGGCCCTCCAGCTGCCATAATGCCCCATCTTATCTTGCAGGGCGAGTCTGGCTCGGAGGGCGACACAATGTCACATCGCAGGAAGAAGAGAAGGACATGTGGCATGATGGGGAATGGTGACAGCACCACACAGGATGACTGCGTGAGCAAGGAACGCAGCTCGTCTCGGTGACACACGGATCTCCCCTCCCTTCCCCTCCATCTCAGTCTGCCCTTCAGGGCACTTATCCTTCGGATTAGCTGATGCTCCGTACATCATCTTGGCCTCCACCACAATTGTGCTTTTATATATAGTTAATATTACTGCCCCTTAGCTTTTACATACTGTTTTGCCCTCAACGAAAGTCTTGCTTGTCTGAGTGGATGACTAGCATGGGCGGTATTTAGTGGCTTTTACAAAGCTGGGTTTCAGTTTGGTGCATCATGCTCTGGGAGTAGGTGGAAAATTTGTTAAAATATGCAGATTTTTTGCATTTTGCAAGTTAGTTAGCAGTGCAAAAATAATCAGACTGGATGAAATTCCCAGGGAGATGGTGGACATTTTTTTGCAGTACCACTGATGTGTTGCAGGACTTCTATGGGAGTTATGCTCCTTGGTCAGTACTTCTCAAAATGTGACTGTTTATTAATGAGCTAATTGTTTTCTTGGAAACATCACCAGGATTCGGGTTTTACACTTGCTGCCTTAGTATCTGGAGAACCTAAGAAATGTAATGGTTATAATTATCCTTGAGGACCTAGAATTGCTGAAAAATGGTTAGGCAGAGGATGAATCAGAGTTGGTTTAAAGCTGCCATAGTTAGTGTTTTTTTTTTTTAAAGATTGATTGCAAGGAAGTTTATATACATTTATGCGCAATATTCCTTATGTCCTTAAGGGTATTTTTGTACAACATTTTGACTCTCCATTGCATTATTTAAAAAAATAAATAAATGTTCATACCCATCAAAGCCATGAATGAGCAGAAATCGAGGAAGACGTGCCTCGACGTGCAATGAGACGGTAATGTGAATGAACTGCATCCCTGAGCTGAGAGCTCTGTGCTGTTGCAGTTGATAGTGTTGTGGTGGCTACAGTGATTACAGAAACCATCGCCACTGCCACGTTTGAAATGGAACCAGTGCTACCATTTTTTGTAAGATGTTAAGGTTATCTTAGGAAAGGAAATGGATTCTAAAGTAAGGTTGAATACATATATGTACATGCCCGTGTTTATATTTGGTTCGATGGTGTGATGTTATGGCAGATTACTGTCAAAAAGGGCAGGTCGTTGTACTACTTTGGATGGTGCAATGTCTCTTATTACAGTTTTTAAAGTTAAGAGTTTATAGCAAGGCAGCAGTAATTGTGACAATGGGGCGGCATGTCTGATTTAAGAGGTGCAAAGTGTGTGCACTCCTATTTTAATCTCACAGTACTACAGAGCGCAGTACCAGCTGGTATTGTGGGCTTGTCATAAATGTATTCACAGATTTGTATTGTATCAAATTTTGTTCAAATTTGTAGTGAATTAATAAATTTGTATGTTATCACAGATGTGACTTGTCTTAAGTCATGAACTGAGATTTTGTTCCAGCCACAAATTTCTTTATTTCTTCTGAAATGTATTTCTGTGAATGATTTCGGCCATAGCCGGAGATGTTATCCTCAGCATCTACAGAAGCAGGATTGTCTCACATGTGAGATCCACCTTACTCATTAAACACTAAAACTGCCGTTTGTTCAGAACTATTTACTGAAAATTGGGAGCGTATTGCTGCAAATGAATAACGTTCGTGGTGCGCATGCAAATCGGTCAGTGTTTCCTTATTATTATATCCATTATTCCTTATAAAAAAATCTAATTTACCCGTTTTGAGATGTAGGTCTACTGTAAATGTGCATTCATTATATAGTTGTGCAATCATGTTCTTGTAGGGTTTATCTCAAATTGTGACCCAATAACGGTGAGTCTCCACCATTTCATATAGCATGTGTATGTCACGCTTTTGCCCATTACAACGCGTAGCATTGTGAGTCGAGCACACAATGGGGAATATTTCATCACTGTAGATATGGGGTGATATTCCTTGTGGTTATCCCTTTAAAATTTAAAGGCCCTCCCGTACTGGACAGAAAAGAAAATACGCCCTGCTAGGGGCGCAATTAAACTTAAGTCGTACGAGTCGGTAGGTGGAAGGTCTGTGGGTGTTCGGCGGAGAAGGTCGGAGAGAAAGAGCGGCGTCAAAGATAAGCAAACACTTTGCAAAACAAAATCGTATATATAACAATAATTCGCGGGCATTGTCTATAGGATAAAATCGATAAGTACCAGGAAAAGCCAGGACGATCTTATTTTAAAGGAAATGGATGTTACCGAAATGTCTTTCGCTGTTCCCGCGGTTGTATTTACGCTTCTCGCAATTATTTTAGTAAATACGATTTTCCGAAAGACATCTGCGCCCGACTCACCGTCCCAGGCGAAGGGTGCTGCTGCTGCTCCCGGGGAGCGAGAGCGCAGCGCCAGCCAGGAGTCCGAGCCAGAAGTGGAGGTGGAGGGTTCCCTGCCGGGGCATCGGGACGGGGGTGAGAAGCGTGGCGATGCGCTGGGAATCGCCGGAGGACAGACAATGGGGGAGGATGAGCGTGTTACGGGCAGAGCAGAGGCACCTGTCCCGGTGGCTTCTGCTGCGGAGGATATCGGAGGCGCAGCACGGCAGCCTGGCGCAGAATCTGCCAATAGCCAGTCTGCCTCGTGTCGAATGGGTCTGGAACCGAGCACCGAGGTAAGAGCGGCCGAGCCGTCCTGTGCATGTCGCTGCTTCGCTTGGAGGAGGGAATCAGACTATAATGTCATGCTAAGGCATGCAGTGTTTCATTTTAACTGGAGTTACACGCTTTTTTAGGCAGTTGAGAATAGGTCCCCATGGGTGAAACTGATTTTTTTTTCATGTCCTAACCTACTGTACAGTTTTACAAGAAAATAATGAACCTTTCGTTTAAATCATAAAACATTTAAATCGCAAAGTTTATTGTTGAACTTTCTCCATGTTGTGACAAATCAGCCTTCTTTGTCCTTAACGAACTGAGCCAATCTTCATGGGAGGTCGTTACTTAGTTTCTAGCCCACTGGTAAAATATGTGTATGAAAAAGTGGTTTTTAAAAGAAGCTTCGAACAAAAGTGGCAAATAATCAACTGAAACATACATTTTCTTTATATACTTCGCGTTTACCGCACTGACAATAATTGTCGAACTAGCCTAGGTATAAATAAGTGAACTGTAACAGGAAGAGCCACGCATCGATCTATCTATCTTCTACCCCCTTGTATAATATATGATATATTTATACATTTGTTAATCTTCGCTCGCTCACACCCTGCATGCATATGACTCCTCAATCAAGGCACCATTTGGGCGTTAAATGTAGATTCAGCTCCTGCGCATGGCAGCACGGTCTTTACAGAAAGGTCTCCCTCGGGACGAGGCTGGCAGGTAGCGATGCCCAGCAGCGTCCCTCTGTGTACGCCTGCGATCGGGGAGCACTGCGGGCCATTTCTGCCACACGATCAAGCCTTTTGTTAAACAACAGAGTGCTCGCGGACTTTCTGGCGTGTTCCCGTATCGCTCGGCTTCAGCCGTGCTCCTTCAGTCTCCGAGAAAACGATTCTTCTGATGCTTCCTATATTGCGTGTTAGTCTGGGTAATTCACTGGTGCCCTTAGATGTTTTTAAATCTTTATTTCATTCAGTCATACTCTCGATCCTGTCCCGCAAGAGAGCTGATCTAGCACATTCTGCTTTTCTCAGGATGATTACCTGCCTCACTAAATCAACTTTTGCCCAGGCTCCCATAATGTTTTCTGGCCAAAAAAATTACACTGGTGAATAGTGTACTATTACTTTTTTAATCTGTCCTGGGTAGAGAGGTGGATGGGCTCCATCAGAGCCAAATGCTGAAAGGCTTTTTTGCTGCACAAAAATAAAATCATCTCACCACTGGTGCTTGGATGCCACCCATAAAATATGTCTTCGGTGTCAGATTTAGCTTTGACTTTTTATTGAGGGAAATCCAGTAAAATCATTTCATATTTGGCTTAACGTATCTATTTCGGAACAAAAGTAATTCATTTGTAAATAGTTGTTGGTTAAAGTTGACTCAAAGCCGAGTAACAATTTCGCAAATAGATTTTAAAGGAGAAATCTAGAGGTGAAGTACCTACAACGTAGAAGAAGAGAGTGGCTGGTTTTAGCGGGCAGTGAACTCCAGAACATTCCTTAGCCATCAGCTGTCCTGTGTTAACATCAATCTGCAATGGCATCTGCAATGCTCCCTAGCGATTGGTGTATCGCCTCTGACCTTGTGTGCCTGGAATTACCCTGAATTCTGCTTCTCTCTCCTCTCTCTCTCATGCTATTTGACTGGGCCCTCTGCGGTTGTGCTATGACTATGCAACACCCCAGTAATCAATCTGTTCAGAGACATTGCCCTAAAAGGCATTTGACCTTTTCTTATCCTCTGTTCATTTTTAATTAGACCTCCAGCCATATAAGAAAATGATGTTGATACAGCTCATCATATTTCATTTTTAGATGCCCAATTTAATTATATCTAATAGTATATTTAATTTGTTTGTGAATGAAATTCCAGTGAATTGTACTCTGAGAGACACAAAGTACTTGTACATAGAAATGGTTAATTTTCTTCAGAGGGCAAATTTTAAGCAAATAAATGATGCAATACATCTGGACCTGAAGGTAAGACTAATTTTTAAGCTGCCTTAAAGATGTTAAAATGGTCTGCTATAAAAGTCTAACCAGTTGTTCCAGTTGTCATACAGTCTCATTCGGTGTTGATGAACGTCCCCAACTTGGTCAGCACCCCATGAAATGGTCAGATTCCATTTTTTGCTTGAGATGCAGAATTATGGGAGAACTTTAGGTGTGCATAGTAGTTTATTCATTATTTGAAAAAATAGCTGAAATCATTGTGTCACAAATGAGGTTTAAATCACATGATGCTGACACTGATGAGATGACTAAAATTCTTATATTGCACACTTCCGTCCCGCACGGTCTTGTTTTGCACTGTGCTTTTGTCCTTTATTGCATATTTGTTGGTCCTGTTGTGTACCCCCTGCCCTGTAACTGTGGCAGAAGAATTTCTTGGTGTTCCTTGGAAAAATTTGCCAATAAAACTTCAAAACCTGAAAACTGAATGTTCATTGGCCTGTACAATATGTAACTGGTTTGGGGGGGGGGGGTTGTATCTATTGAAGAACATAGATGACCAAATGATGAAATAACAATATTTGGTTTTATATTGTAATTTGTTGGGAAAACTGATTTTAAAGTTTAAGCACCTAAGACAGGCTTCTTTTTCAAAAAATCTGGAAGGGTGTTTGTTGTATGAAATCCTTTATAGAATACTTAGTTCTACTGCCACACATTTTTGTCTAGTGAGTTAATATTCCATAGCAATAACATGTGTTTCATCCACGCCTGGTTTCCTGCTTGTTTGTTGTGAACAAGTGATTAGTGACAAGTGTAGCCTACAGCATGACGCAACAAGCTATCCATCGATTTGTAATGGAATTATTTTTCATTCATTTTCCATACCCACTTGTTATATACACATGTGGTAGATCTAATTCAATGATTCTTTTTTTGGTGGTCTCTGCTATTCTAAAACAATGGCACGACTGGGAAGCTTCCAGAAGGCCCTGAGTGATAGTGGCGTAATTATATGCCTCGTCGGCAGCGTGCAAAGCTGCAGAGTTCACTCCCAGTGAAAATGGGTCAGCCGCACAGATGCCTGATTCTTCCCCTCTTAATGCAGCACGCGCTTGGCTCACTCACTGCTCGGATGAACCTTTGGCCAGAGAGTTTCCTGATGTGAAATGCACTGAACTCAGTATGACAGATCTGCTGAGCAGTAACATAGCAGACATCTGCTGTGTTAACTCAACAGCGGTGGCTTTTGATGCCTCTTGGAAGTCTTTCAGTGCGTCGCCCGTGAAGACTAGGATATTACCGTTTCTTACATTCATTTTATTCAGTGGATGATTTTCTCCAAGGTGACATACAAGTGCAACAAGTGTGTAAAATAACACATGCAAACAAGCGAAATAGCATTTGCTTGTTAGGGAACAAAAAACGGTACTTTTTTTTTTTTACTACTCTGTAACATTGAAAAGGTTTTTTATTTATGAAAATATGGGGGTGGCAAGCTGGTTTGTTCATTCACTGGGGACAGAAACACCCCGTTGTCTTCCTGACATGAGAAGGGATTGTGGTACTGAGTCGAGCCCCTGTCTGTGTCGAGGGCCTGGCCAACACAGGGCTCAAGAGGTGCCGCCATGGTCCGACAGAGAGGGTGTTTCAGCTTGTATGTGGACCCAGAAAAGGGGGTTTGTGGCACAGTCTGGCCCGACAGGCTATAGGCCTTATTTTACACCCTGTGCAATGGCACTAGACACCTCCCAAGTCTCTTTGATAGCATTAACCCAACACAGTTGTCATTTTCCCATACAGCGCTCACATTGCATAGCAACAACATTGCGTACCATCGCAACATGTGCCTTTGAGTCCAAGTCGAATCACAAGTCATTAGATTTGTCACTCGAGTCTAAGTCGAGTTGTGAGTCATGTAACATGTGCCGATCTATGTCATTTTTTTTTTACTTTTAGTGAAGTCCTTCATAGGCAGAGATAGGCTGAGATAAGATTAAAAAAACATTCAGCACTTGGTTTTTTGCTTTCTCAATGTGTTGTATTCGGTGTAGACTGATTGTAAAAAATATGAATTGAATCCATTCTAAGATGAGTCTTAAACATAAAATTAGGACAGATCAAAGGGGTCTTAAAACTAGCACAGTGTGCTGTATGTGCAGGGAGTGATGAATCTTTCCAACAAACTATCTCTGGAGATCTTGCATTCAGCCAATTGAAAATGCAAACAGCAGAGAATTCATTTATATTGAAATGATAAAATGATCGTTATAGTTTGCAAAGCGGGGACTATATTACCTCAAGTCTTCTTGAATCATAGGGTCCAAGTCGGGTCTTGTCTTGAGTCATTCGCCCTCAAGTCCAAGTTGAGTCCAAGTCTTTCCATCAGTTTTGTCGAGTCGAGTCACAAGTCATCAGATTTATGACATGTTTGAGTCGAGTTGTGAGTCACTGACTTGAGTCTCCACCTCCGCTAATGTCCTTCTGAAAGTTCCAGGTTAAGCTAGCTGTATACGTCTGTTTTTCTTATATTCGATGAAAACTTTAACGTAACTCTCTATTTACTAACAGACATAAATAATAATTTGATAAAATAAAAAAAAACAATTTCAGTAATACTTACTTCAATTATTTTCTCGCTCCCATAAACATATCAGTCACTTCCTGCCCACTACGCCATTCAAAAGTGAAAATTTCTTCTGCGCTGCACTCTATTGTCGCAGGACCTACTTTGGTGGAATCCTGCCGTTGCCATAGGTGTGGAAAGTGAAAGCTTGCTAACAGATTTCTGCCATTTCCTCGGCAGAAAGAGGCATTTCTACTACCTGGCAAATCCGCCATTATAGTAGCAATCCGCCAAGGTGCAAGCACACCTGGCTCTTAAAGGGAATGGGAGCTGACACTCTGATTGGTGCATAGCATGTCCTGCCCCAATCATACCCATAACTATCACAGAAACCTTTTGGACCATGCACCTGGCACAGTGAGTATTTTTTCGCCGTTAAACGAGCACAAGTGGTTTGGCCACGCCCTGAATGAACTTGCACCTTGTGCCTCAGACCATGTGTTAAAATCAGGCCCCAGCGATGTTTCTGCAGCCCAGGAGTCAGGCTTCAGCACTACTACTGCAGTCTGAAAGGTTTTCTCTGCAATTTCTGTTTAAATTATTTAAAGGGCACCGCGTAGAAAGTTTCTGCCTTTTTGCCTGTCGTTGACATTTCTGTCCATGGCTTGACATGTGGGCCTTAATCACAAAAGCTTAATGATACTCCAGTGTAACATCTACAGAAAAGAAACAGAACACAGTTTAATATGAGCACTCTGTCACTGTGACTCTTTATACTCAACTGGTTGTGGTCGAAACAAAATCTTGGTCTGGATTTTTACGTTCTGGAGCTGAAATTTACATCTCTGATGATTACATGTATGCCATAATCAGCAGCTTTGATATTAATTCATGTTGTTAAAATTGTACAGTTATATATAAAGTGCTGGACATTTTTAAAGCAAAACGGGTAGATAATCAACAATAGAATAATGTCTTGTGAAGGTCATGCTGGTGAGACATTATAATTTACACACAGGTCTTTTTCCCTTTTCTCCATTCTGAATACAGGAAACCAGTTCAAAACCCTTGTCTGAAGTCTGTGTACCTAAATCAGTGCCTGGGCCTCAAGCAGCCATTTTGAAGATGGTCAGTTCCAAACCAGCCCAGGATACAGAGACCCCAAAACCTACCGATGCCAACAAAACAACTTGTGACCTGCAGAGGGGCGTTGTTTCGGATCCTACTCTTGAAAAGGGACCAGCCCATGTGCAAGCCCCAGTGCTGGAACCAGAACTTGTGCCTGAAAGGGAGATAGCCCTGGCCATGTTAGAGGAGAAGCTGGCACAGTACACTCCGGAGGATGAGGAGGATGAAGGTGTGTATCATAATGTGGGTCTCAACATGATTTCCCATGATCTCCGTCCCCTGGGTTGCCCCTCTGATGTTCTGGCAGATTTGATCTTGTGTCTCATCATCACCTTTACTCAAGTGCCAAAGACTGCTCAGGTCTGGCTTACTATCAAACCACTATCACGCTTTCAACACAGCTGTGACTACCTTCAGAATCTGGCTAAACTCTCATGCGACTGATCAGCCGGCTTCGTTTTATTTACAGACCTGTGATATTACATCTTCCAGTGGACCTCTGACTTGGAATTTGGTCTCCCTTAGCCAACAAAACACATCTAACGTATTCAAGAATGATTTGTTTAATTTATTGCACTCTCCTGGGGTACCACAATCAGGGGCGGGGGGGGGGGGGGGTCGAGCGGCAGCTGGCAATAAATGCTTATTTATTCATTTTTCGTTGCCCTGATTTAAGATTAATTTCGGATTGATTTTCCCATGTACTGCCCTACTGTTATTAAGAGTTAAAATTGGCAAGGCATAGCTTTAATGTGAATATGATTTTAAAAATTAGAGAAATGGATCGAATGCATGGACTGGGATTCTGCCTGGTCACGATTTCAGCTCAGTCATGGACTAGAAACTTATCACATTCCATCTAGCAGAAATAGCGCGCTGGAGTGCCTCCTGCGTAACGCCTGTTAAGCTTTATGGGATTGGCACCTCACTTCGAGACACACAGAGTTCATTAAAGAGAGCTATTTTTAGTATTGCCTGCATAAATAATCTTTTATTTGCACTTTGGATGATAATGTTTGTCCCTGTAACTGTGTTGCATAGTATCTGCATTTGACATTATTGTCACCCACAGTACATCAAAGCGAAACTGGCTCTTAAAAAAAATTTTTGTTTATCCTCTTGGTCTGTCATTCGAAATATTAACAAAACTGTTAATTGAGGTATAATAACTGAAAGAAAAAAGAAATAATCTTAAATATTTTTCTCAGTCTTGTCTGGAATAATTATTGGCACTTCTAGAAAGTCTAAAAAAAAAAAGTGTAACCTCTGTAAAGTGTAAATCATATTTTACATTGTTAAGTTAATCTGAGTAGTCAAGAACACTTTTCACCATGTTTTTGCATTTTACTGGGGTATAAGGTGACACACAGACCAAGTCCCCTGTCATCTGTCACGAATTAGGACCCAAAAACACCGTAATGATGTGTGTCAAAAGGTTTTTGAGCTGGAAATGGCTATAAGGTAATAATTAGATGATTGTAAATGCCCATATCCACCCTCAATGCAATAATTATTAAGTTTAAAGCAACTAGAGCTGTTAAGAATCGGTATAGGACATGTATCTCTACTGACCCAACGCACAGTGAGGAGGATGGTTAGAGTGGCCAAAGAATCTTCTAGAATTACAGCTGGGGAGTTGCAGATAGTTGTGCCTTGGGGTCAGATATTCTCCAAAACTATGATTAGATGCTACCTACCTGACTGCAAGTTGCTTGGGAAGATTGTGGGAAAAAAGCTCACATCAAACAAACTCAAGTGCCTACACGGTACCAAACGTTACGGGATCTCTCTTTGCTTAGTTCTATGGTCAGATGAGACAAAAATAGTTTTTAGCAATAAACCGTAGAGATGGGTTTGGTGTAGCTAGAATGATCTGCAGAAAAGTACCTCATCCCCGATCTTTGATGTTGTGAGGCTGTTTGTCTGCAAAAGGCCCTGGACAACTTGAGCATACATGGTCATGGATTCCATCAAGTACTGTATCAGAACATATTAAGTCAGAACCTGACTTCCTCTGCCAGGATTCTTGAACTGAACTATGACTGGGTCTTCCAGCAAGACAAATATCCAAAATACACCCCGAAATCAACATAATAATAGTAATAATAATAATAAAATATGTCACTGACTACAAAATCAAGGTGCTGCTATGGCCAGCCCAGTCCCCTGACCTAAATCCCATTGTACACCTGTAGGATAAGCTGAAGAGGAGAGTCCATAAGATTGGATCTTGAAACCTGAAAGATCTAGTGCGATTCTGTGAGGAGGAATGGTCCCGTATCCCTCGCTGTGTTATATAATACTATATACAGCTCTAGAAAGAATTAAGAGACCACAGCAAAACATTTAGTTTCACTCATTTCTGGGTATGCTTGTGGTTAAAATAAAGATTTTTTTTGCAAACTCCGGGATACTTCAGCCGGGAAGCTGCTCAGTGTAGCCTTCTGCCAGCAGAACCTGGATTAAACCAGGATTTAATGCAGATATTTTAAAAAATATAGAGTGGTCTCCTAATTCTTTCCAGAGCTGTATGTGTTATACAGTATTGCAGGAGTATAACGAGAGATGTTATCTTGGCCAAGGGCAGCCACACAAAGTATTAAATGAAGGGATGACAATAATTGTGCCACATGTTTGGTAAAGAATACTTGTTTTATGATAATTTATTTTCCTTTCAATTATTTTATTTCAATTAACAGTTGGAAAGACTTCTTTCGTTTCACTCCTATCAAACAAGGGTGTCAATAATTATGGAGGACACTGTAACTATGTGAGAGCTATATTAAATGCACACAGTTAAATGTATACTTTTTTGGGAGCATCTGGCCCTGTACTGTATAAGCAGTTGGAGGATGGATGGATGGGTGGGTGGGTGGATGACGGATGATGGATGGATTGGGTGGATGGAAGATGGATGATGGATGGATGGGTGGATGGATGATGGATGGGTGGATGATGGATGATGGATTTGTGATCCAGCTAACTCTATTGGTTCAGGCAGCTAATAGCTGATTTTCTTTCTTCATTAGATGTATTGGGAGCAGGTGTGGAAAGCGAGGAGGACTTGCCTCTGAAGTATGCTCTCGGGAAGCTGAGAAGCAGCCACCTGGAGGAGATGATGACCAATGAGGAGCTGGAGGAGGAGAGGAGGTCAGTGCGAGCTGCCTGCGCGGAGGCAGCAGCGAGGGGGACCCAGGCAGCCCTCGTCGCCCTTCTCCTTTCTGTTTCAAGCCGAATTTCTCTGCTGTTTTTCAAGTCACCTCTAATGCAAGAAACCAGATTAAGTTGCAAAAGGCGTTTTTGCTAACTGGAGCAATTCATGCTGCGCATTTCGCATTACCTAAGTGTTTCCTTACATGTTAGATGCTGAGGAGCCCTAAACTAATCTGATGATCTATTGCATCTTTTACACCTCATCCTGACAGAAGAATAGGATCAATCGCTCATAAGAGACACTGAAGGGACATAATCCCGGTACAGTGGGTACAAAGGTTCACATGATTTTTGTCGCGTGACCCTTAACGGAGATGTCAGAATGATTTCTTTGACCTTTGACCTTGAATAATATGGTGTAAGCAGTGTGATCCGGGTAAATTCTCTTTTTAAGCTTTGGAACTTCCTCACTTCCTTTCACTTATCCTCCAATTTATTAATGTAATTATGAAAACAAATATGTTACGTTTTGTGCGAGTCTGTGTTTATACAGAAACCTAGGAAGGGAGGGTTACTCCATTGAAAGTCTCAGGTTTCCTTAGTTAACTTAAAGGGAGAGACCTGGTTGTTGTCTTTTGGGAATCTGTTGTTTGTGTTTGCAAGCTAATGAGGAAGTTAGGGTGTGAGGGTCTGACAGATATAGTCAAGCCCCAGTGCCTGGAACATGAGAGAATATGATTGGAGCTTAGAACTACCAAGGGAGATTGAATCATGTCCCTAAAATAACTCCAGCCTTGTTGTGGAGGGAAGTCAAAGCCCAAGTAAGGTCAAAAGGGACTGAGCCCTTGCATTTCTGCAGAATTTCTTAATATTAACAAGCTGTGTGATGTCCTCACATTCTGCTCAGTACTGGATTTAACTGGCTTCTCTTCACAACTCTCTGCAGTAGGTTGTTTATAGAAGCTTGCCTTTAAACGGGTTGTTCTTCTAATTTCAAGTAACAAAAAAAATTAAGTAGTACTACTTATCAAAGCTTATTTTATGTAAAAACTTAATGAATTGATGTATTTGGTCATTTGAAGAAGGCTGAACATTTGTATCACCTATTAATTTCAGAACTGTCTTTGTCCTTTAATTACTACAGACATCCAAGGCCTTCATCGCAACGATAACAAAATGCAGCAGCAAAATGTTTATTGTGTGCGCATTATGTTGTGAGAAAGTAGAGACATGAGACTTTTGCTAAGGTGAATTCTGAGTGTTTATATCCCGGACGTTAAAGAGTGAATGTGCATTCATGCATTGACTGGGACGTGGAGCGTTATGTTAGGAATATGTGACTGAATGCCGTCAGGCACAGTGTGATGCCACGGAGTGACCTTTGTCATGACCTTTCCCTGCCTTTATTTTTCAGGATAGAGTTCACAACTGATTTTACTTCTCTTTAACCCACATGGACAAGCAGTGTGTTTTAGAAAGCCCTTGGTAAGGTATACATTTCGTCCAATCCCTATCCTCCGCATAGTAACACCCTCCCAGTATGGACACTTTGCCCGGCTTACCTTCCCAGTGGCACCCGTCTCCCCGACTCCCCGGCCCAGCACGCACGCTCCCTAGCCACACAGCACAGCCATTCCCATGCCTATGCCATCACTGTGATGTGTTCCCTGCAAACAGCCAGCTCCTATTAAAATCTCATCTAATACTGCACTTCAATACTCATTTTAATACCAACTGGCATGAACAAACTGCCATTCATGGACAGTGAAAAGTGACCGGTTTCCATATTATTTGGACTACTGTGCTAGACATGGGAATTGGCAGGCACGAGACCATCCACAGGGTGGGCTTGAGAGATCAGACTTGAAGCTGAACTATTATTATTTTTCCAAAACTTATATTACCTTATTTGTTATTTTGGGAACAAAATAACAAATGCATTACAGTTTGAAGTATTGACTTCTGTAGACTTTTGCATAGTACTGGCTTTTCATTGAATATTGAACTTAATTGCAGAAATCTTGTGCCTGTATTTTTATTTCCCAGATCTAGTAAGACATACAATGACGTATATGGTCTGTGTCCGGTACCGAGCTCACCAGAGCCTGTGTTTCTCACCAGAGCCATGTTTCACACCAGAGCCCGTGTTTCTCACCAGAGCCCATGTTTCTCACCAGAGCCCGTGTTTCTCACCAAAGCCATGTTTCTCACCAGAGCCGGTGTTTCTCACCAGAGCCCGTGTTTCTCACCAGGTTATGTCATTTGCCTTCTGCACACT
>JAODKN010000093.1:10428056-10440347 GCA_026774425.1 Petrocephalus zakoni
GTACTCAAATGGCCTCCACAGTCACCAGATCTCAATCCAATAGAGCACCTTTGGGATGTGGTGGAACGGGAGATTCGTATCATGGATGTGCAGCCGACAAACCTGCAGTAATTGCGTGATGCTATTGTTACGTCCCAGTCTAGGGACGGGGCATGAACAGTGATAAAGGTCGGGAAAATGGGAGCAGGGAATCGGGAGGTAGAGGAGAAGGAGGTGGGGGGGAAGAAATACTTAACACCCAAGGCGTTGATATAACCAATGTATATTTGGGGAAAGAGGTGAGCTTTAGGAGTGACACAGGCCAAAACAATAAACAAAACCAAGTGAACTAATTGTGCGTTCCTTTACCCTCGAAGATCGGAGCTCGGAGTGACGTCACATCTGCTAAAAAACTGAGGAAAACCGAGTCTGATGCATTCCATTTGCCGAACTCGGATCCCAGATGGAAGCCTCCAAGAAAGTGGCTCTTGCGCTAGCTCTTTCGGAGTACGAACGACTCCTAGCGTATGCCGTTCACCGTAGCAACACAATTATCGACTACAATAACGCTGTACGGTGTACACAGCTTAGGAAGTTGACTCAAACAGCATTAAAGTGCTTAAAAATGTAAAATATCACAGCACCACCTACAGTCTTTGCACTGGGCAGCCATCTTGAATCCGAAACTCGGTGTACTCTGCGCTGCACCGAGCTTTTGTCTCGGATTTTCGGGAGATGGGAGCGCGCATGTCATCACTTCCGGCCTCGAGGCTCGGAATCTGACTCGGATTCCGACCTCCCGAGGGTAAAGGAATGCACGATAAATCCAGAAATACAATGAGCAAAAGGCAAAGAAAAACACAAATCACGAGCAAAAGCTGGGAGATGGGGTGGGCAGGCGTCTTTTATAATCCGGGGCTGGAGAGGCGGGAAACGGGAACGAGGCGATGATAACCAGTCCATCGATGGATCCAGTTTTGACACGGATTTTGTAGTGAGATGGAAAATGCGGAACCGGAATAAGCAGTTGGACGGAATGGGATCTGAAGAAGAGAAGGACTGGACACACCCACACCCACACACACGGGCGTAACACTATCATGTCAATATGGACCAATATCTCTGAGGAATGTTTCCAGTACCTTGTTGAATCTATGCCACGAAGGATTAAGGCAGTTCTGAAGGCAAAAGGGGGTCCAACCTGGTACTAGTAAGGTATACCTAATAAAGTGGCCGGTGAGTGTGTGTGTGTATATATATAACACACACACACACACTCTAACTACATGCGGTGTAAAGAAGTTTGAAATGTTCTCACACTAATTTCCACCTATGGGCACAAGTTCTTTTGTTTGAACTAATACAGAAGTAACTACTTAATTGACCTGTATCCAGACCTGTTAGAATCTTATACTTGTCATGTCCCCCCTTAGTCTCCTTTGCTCAAGGCTGAACAGATTCAGCTCAGCTAACCTCTAAGACATTAGTTTTTCTGTAGCCCTGTGGTAAACCCTCTCTAAGGCAGCAATGTCATCTTTAAGGTAAGGTGACCAAAACTTCACACCATATTCTATGTGGGGTTTACTAAGGAAGTCTTAACATTACCATGGGGAACTCTACAGTAGGACAGGCTCCACCCCTGATTAGCATGCACGGTTCCAGAGCTCACAGTGTGTGTATAGGTTATATAGCCAATACTTTTAAATATCCAGCACTAGCTCAAGAAGTTATGTCCCACACTGTCTACTGGGTAAGGTCTAATCCATCTGTATCATTTCTGATCATGCCTGCTGCCAAAGTGACACTACATGCTGAGTCCACAAGATGGTGCCATGCAGTAATTTCAGCTGAGCTCAGCCGGGTTAATGAGGGTGGCCTGGCCAACAGGCACTTGCTGGCAAACACCTCCCCCAGCCCTGGCTCCAGGAATAGACCCCGGTAACCCAATTGTGTACAGGGCACACATTAGGGGTTTATGTTGGATTGTATATTTGCCTCTCCCTACAGATCTGTTCACCAAGGGAGGTCCTGCAAGGAGCTCAAGCTTCAGGCACACAGATGAAGGTAATGATCCTTAAAAGGGAATGGATATCATATAGAGTGCATTTAATCATAAGAAGGCATATGGAGGATAATATAATTTTGATTTTATATCTTGTTTCTCTCACATTCTTATCAATGCAATTTTTCAATTACCAGCTTCAAGAGGCTAACATAATTTATCTAGTAAAAATATACTAAATAAGAATGTTGTTTAAACTAATACACAGATAACTTTACATTTTTTTGTTTGTCTTAGTTCTCTGTGTGAGTTACACGTATCCAACTTCACAAAGCAAACAAGCCGGTTTGTGGGGGCTTCGTCCCTAAGGAAAAAAACAGGAAAGAGGAAAAAAGTAGGAATTTTTTTAAGCAAGCTGAGGTATTTACAAGCCTATTGCTGAATAGCCTGACAGTTCACTTGAGGCCATTGTGTTATGGCCTTTTTTTGAAGCAATTTGTAATATCTTGCACTGGAGAACCACAGCAGACCATCCGTTAGGATTTGAGTCAGAAACCTTCAGGTTATAAGCCTGTGTCCTTTCTCACTGAGCTACTTCCCACCATGGTGGATTTACATGTTTGTCCATTCTCATATCTCTTCTGAAAGTTCTTTGTGCTCTCAGTGGTTTTTGGGGGAGACCCCATAGTCTCTAGTGGAATGTGAACAGACAGCTCATCTTTCCCGGGGACACCCACATCAGACGGGCCTGTTTTGTACTGCCTCTGTCAACAGTGGTATTAATGATTGCCGTAAGAATGTGGATATAGGGTTACGGTTAAAGACCTCTACCTCAAACAGATGCACAAAACAATCAATTCGTAATTTCCCATTGGCTGAAACCTTTTGCTCCTACACATGTTTGTTAGTAATTGTGAGCATTCATGTCATAGAGGCTTTGACGTTAATTTCAGATGGTCCTGACGCATGGTTCATCCATCAATGACGTTCAATGAAGAGTAGCTAGCCAAAAAGGGTGTTTTATTTGTTGTAAAACGCAAAGTTACTGACGTGATTTCCTATTGTGTGTAAGCTGTGGCATTATGTTTAAGCTACATGGGACAGCACACATTTGATATTGTTAGGTAGTATTTGCATATAAATCACATAAATCAGGGGAGATGCACTATTGTTAACTGCTACAGCAGATAAGCACACAATAGTGTTATTTTAATAGATTTTTTTGGATGATTTATTGTGTCAATCAGTATTATGTTCACTGCTGTAATAAAATTCTTTAAGAACAATCACATAAACGCTTGAAATATGTTCACACGTTCATACCCAGCCAAAATTTATTGTAAGATATAGCTAATTAATTGTATTTGCTTGCTTTATAATATAAATATAACCAGTGACAAATTACTTCACATAACTTGCCCCTCTATCTGCAAAACATCAGCAAGCAAAAATATTTTGTCATAAAAACCACAGAATGGCGATGCTTCAGCTGATGCTTGGGATAGTGTCTATCATTTATACATAAAGACATTTATATTTGAAAAACTCATATTAAGTTAAGGCCTAACAGTTCAGTATTGTTATTTTTGGAAACTTTTTAGCCTTAGAAAACCTTCTTGTTTCCTCAGGAATGTTTAACTAGAGTATGTAACAGAAGTAACTGTTCCATAATTTTTCAAACAATCCCTCCATGACATGCCACATAGTTAAGACTCCTTTATATTTGTTGGATTGATTCGTATTGTCCACAAACGTTTCAGAAATATAAAACATTTTTTTTCCAGTTTTAATGGCGAAGACTCAAGAAGACAATATTAACCCAAAGCACATTAAATTATTATATTATTCTTGACATAAACCACAACTGAATTTTACAGTACATAAAAATGGTATTTATGTGTGATGAACGTCTATGTTTACTCTGAGGGTATGTTTGCCATTTACAATAGTTTTAAGAAACCTCTCTCCCTCGAGTAAAAGCTCCACAGATTTGTAATATTTTATTTATAAAAGCAGAACAAACACTTACCAAAGGATAGACCAGTATATGTGTTTTAGAAGGCTTCATCCACGTGTGAATTGTTTTTACACCTGTCTGTCTGTTAGCTAAAGGTTGGGAGAAATGTAGAGCCAACGAATCACTCTCATGACCCAGGGCACTCTTTATCGTTATCTTTTTTGGGGAAGACAGTTCAGAAAATAAACACCACAGGCTATAGTTTTATAGCCATATGCTAGAGATTTTCCTTTAGCTATTCCCCAACAATTAATGTTTTTTTTTTCATAAAATGTATTTGTCCCAAAGTTAAAAAGAAAAAAAAAACTCTTTAGTGCTCTTTGTTACCATTGTTTGTTCAGCTTTCTTTGTTCATACATTGAAGAATGCTTGTGTAAGTAAACAAAAGTAATAAAGTAATAAAAGATTTAGTTGTAAATAGTTAGTCACGTTGACAAATCCACCCATTTATTTTCCATTACCCACTGAATACTGGGTAGCAGGGAGCTTGAAGCCCATCTCAGAAAACACAACACATGAAAGGGGACACCCTGGATAGGATGTCAGCCCATCATATATAAGGCATTCAGTCACTCACTAATCGGCAGACACTAATCCATGTAAACCACATGTTTTGGGCCTGGGCAGAAACTGGAATACTGGAAAAACCAATGTGATCACTGGGAGAACATGCAAACTCTGCAAATTCCACTTACATACACAGAACCAACACAAAAATTTAACCCACAGTCCTGGAGGTGTGAAGCCATACTGCCGTATTTTCCAGTTCATTTTTCCTGGAAATGATGGCTCAGTGATTTAAGTCAGAAAACACAACCCAAGTACATAGTTATTGGACCCCAAAAACACTATAAAGATGTATGTTTTTAACAACGACAGAGTGTTGCGAATGGTGACCCAGCCAGTACAGTAGTCTTAAAGTTCAACACATTATAAAAAAATGGGCAGCATGGAGTCTCAGTGGGTAGCACTGCTGCTTGGATTGAGGATTCAAATCCCACCTCTGCTCTGCGTGTGTGCAGTTTGTTCTCCCTGTATTGTGCAAGTTTCCTCTGGGTACTCTGGTTTCCTCCCCACAACCCAGTGACATGTGATGGCTGGGATCCCATCCAGGGTGTACCCCAGCCAAATGCCCTGTGTTGCCTGGGATAGGCTTCAGGCCCCCCTGTGACCCTGACCCGGATAATCAGTTGATGGATAATTGGCTATTTTTATATTCATTATTATCTTGACATCCATCCATGAACGCAGGGGGTCTGGAGCCTATCCTGAAAACTACGGGCAAAAGGAGGGGAACAACCCGGGACGGGGGGCCAGCCCATCGCAGGGCACACTCACACACATATATGGACAATCTGGTAACTCCAATTAGCCTCAGCATGTTTTTGGACTGTGGGGGGAAACTGGACCACCTGGAGGAACCCCCACGACAACACGGGGAGAACATGCAAACTCCACACACATGGAACCCAGGTGGACACTTGAACCCTGGTCCCAGAGGTGTGAGGCAACAGTACTAACTACTGCACCACCATGCCGCATAGTTACTTTGATATATTGGGTGTAAATATTACAAATACCCCCCCACGTGTGCTCTGATTCGCGTCTAGCTAAATTGTTTAGGTTCTGATGTCTTAAAATTAATTGCCGTCGCTCGTTTTCTTTTGGGTTAAACACCGCGTCTCAGGTCTTTGACCGTTGAAATTGCTGACAAGATTTGGAGTTAACAACTGCGATCAACATACAAATATACCACAAGAAAAACGAAACTAAAAGGCAACAATGATGATTAACCGCTAGATGTCGCCAAAAGAACAGTTTCCTTCATTTAGTGCAAGAAATCAAGTGGATTCCAACACTTCAGCATAAATTGTTCTCTTGGTGAAAATGTTCTTAGGTATTGATTTAGCATAAGTTTACTCTTACAAAAATAATAAAGGGCAAAAGCACCATCCATTGAACTTATGTAAATGACACTATGACAGTTAAATCTTAAGTTCATTTTTCATAGTCGCAGGCAACAAAGGCACGCTCGGGGCAGGTAGACTAACATTAAAAATATACTAATTTCCACAGTATTAGCGATCTTCTCGAACCTCATTCCACGCAATAGAGTGCAGATCAAAACGGAAGGACAAGCGGTCGGTCAGAGAGCCCGGCTTCTGGGCGACATACTTTTGTCAAGGTATGCCCCTCTTGTTGGGGCGGGGGGCGTGGCTGACGGGGGGACGCGCGCTCTGATTGGAGGAGACTTCTGGCCGGTGGCCGTTCCTGGGGGCAGCGGCTGCGAGTCTCTGTCACGGCGAGCTGCCGTCGATTCGTCTGATCTCGTAGTTAGCGGAAAGAAAAGCGGAGCCGCGGTTCGGCGACGGTGGGTCCCCCCCCCTCCTCCTTCTCCCCAGCGTCGGAAGTGATGCGACCGAACTTCCATGGACCGTTCGCGGGGCGAGCTCGCGCCGGCTCGCGCACACGGGACGCGCGCGGACGGCGCCTCGCTAGCCGGCCGGCTAACCGGCGTCCGCGGGAGTCCCAGCCGGCGGGGAGGTGAGGCTCTCGGGGCGCATCCCGGGGTGGGGGGCCAGCGTGGCTGCGCTTACGCTGTGTGTCTCTTTAGGCGGTACTCTGGGGAGCTCGCTGGCCGCCCCGCTGCCCACAGCCGGACGGGGGGTCGCCCCTGTAGCCTTTGCCCAACTACCGGAGGCTGGGAAAAGTGTCCAGAACCGTGACTGAGTCCTATTTCGGTGTTTAAAAGGTCCTGGGTAACTTTCTCCAGGCGAAGGCTGAGCTCTCCGCCAGTGCGCTCGGCACCCGGCGGTCCGGTGGCATCACAGAAGGGCGCTTTACGGTCACTTTGGCTCCATGGACGGAAAGCTTCACTTCCCACCTGTTTGTGTCGCCCGGTATCTCACATATCAGGAGGGGTGGTTGTATAAGTTACGGTACATTTACTCCTGTGCTGATTGCAGCTGTGATGGATAACTAGTGCCGTCGCTAACCAAAAGTGGTTTCTAGTGAGCTTTCGTTCGTTATACGGTAAATATCTGATCGTGTGCTGCGTCGCAGTCAGAATGGAGACTGGCTCCCCGCTTTTATGTCCGCCTGTTCTCAGAGACTGCTGCAGTTTGTGATCTAGTACACATGTGATGTAGCCCGGCACTAGGATCAAAACAGCAGTTAACATCACTCTCAGGCTCCTGCTCAGATGCGTCGTGGACGTTTTGTGTCAATGTTTTTTTTTGGTTTTTCGTTTAAGAAGACCTGCACAAAATATATACCAGGAATAAATATCTGAAGTAACTAACCGGGAGAAGGGGGGGACTCTCCTTTTCTAACATAGTCATTAAAGATTGTGTGTGTCAGTGTGTGTGTGTATCTATGTGTTTGTGTTATTTATATACACACATACATACGCACACACACATATATATAAAATGAGATTGAGGATACTTATAAACATGCACACAATGAAGGACTGTATGTTTGCACCCAGTACGAAGGGCATTCCTATCATGTAAATAGTACAGAAAGAGGGGTAGTATTTACTCAGGGAAAGGTGGAACACATGACCACTCTTGCTGGAAAAATTACCGATCTGGCATTATACACCCTTTGTTCTTTTATGGGTGTGTAAGCAGACGCTGACAAGTTATGTAATGTGGTAGCAGGAGATTACAAAGTGCAGCTGAGTGCAGACGCCACCAACAGCTCCTTTTAAGTGCATAGTTAGGTTAGGCTTGATGAGCCCCATACAATCCTTTCAAACCAGAAATCAGAGTTGACTTGGGGCTGACTGCTGTCTGTTTCCTACTGGCTGAGTGTAGGAAACTCCCAGTGAGTGACCTCCCCATATTTCCCAAAGTATATAGGCAGTTAGAAATAGTCTTGTTTTTGAATATGGGAGCTCCTGTTTTGATGGATAGGCGGGGAGGATCCGTTTCCTCTGGACTCCTGCTGCTGTGGGAAATTGATGGATACCTTTGTTTGATCTCTGATCATCTCTCTGCACTAATTTGCTGACAGAATGCTGGAAACTTCAGCAGGATATTATTCTCGAACACTTTGTTCATGTTCCCCACAGTGAACAATTGAGGCTGACTGAACTGGTCAGTGCAGCGGGCTTCCTGTAGGAAAGGAGAGTACTCTATGTGAATGCTGGGCGTGATGCCAACTTCCTTTTTCAGTGAAGATTCCCTCGGTCAATTTCCAAACAGATCAAGCAAATAGGATGGAAGTTAGTTGTGAACATGATTTCTGGGTAGTTTTTTCCTCCATTGGAGGACCTGATATTTCTGGGCATTTTTTAACTTTTGATTCCATATTATTCCATATTCTAATGTTGGACTCATAGCATTAAATTGCTGGATCTTTTTTTCTTTAGGTTTTTCCATGGATATTAAGCGGCCTTGAAGGTGAGCTGAAGCGGCAGTCTGGAAAGAGAAAGAAACTGAGGCCAAAGCAGCATCTTTACAGTGTTATCCACACAACAGGAGGACTGGGAGCTGGCATCCACTGCTGATGTGACAAGGTGATTTCAGGCTCCACCATCACATCCATTACGAGCTCCTCGACAGCTGCTGTTCGATCCATAGGCGTAGTTGCCTGGCCCTGCTTCTCTGGATTTAATGAGGGGTCTATGTAAAATGGCTGCGTGAGGTGACGAGAGGGGCGTCACACAACTCTGATCAGTGACATTCAGGGGACGGAAACCATGGGCAAGGAGCAGGAACTCTTGCAGGCAGTCAAGAATGGAGACCTGCCCTCCGCCCAGAAGCTGATGGCAAAGGTGAAGGCCAATCGCAGCAGTAAGTGTTCATGCTTCTTATTTTCAAAAGCAAATCAGTGTTAGACTTGCATGCTAAAATAGCATAATAAGTTATATTTCTTGATGGCATATGACAACTTTAATAGCAAGGGAACAAATTAATGTTAAAGAACTGTACTTGAAGAAATATGTCCAAGACCACTAAATGAAGGGCCAGGACTGTTTTTACCTCTTTATTATTCCGTTTATGCACTTGACCTAGTTAAAACTGAGAGTAACAGAAAGGATACTAATTCCATAGTCCAACACTTAAAAAAAAAAAAATGTTAATATCTACCAGAATCTGCAGACAGGTGGTCAGTGTGTAATGTTATGCCTGCCAGCTTGGTACCAATAAGCATTTCACTGAGGACATCTCTTTTGTGTTTTGTTTCCTAGGTATATCAATACTCTTAAACCCATTTGTGGCTGCTTTCATTTTGTTAATTAGGCTCCTCAAGGGAAACTATAATACTTTCTCCTGACAACGTTTATCACTCATCATTGTTTATCTTAAATGCCTTGTTCTGTCAGATGTTGAGTAATAAATGTTCAATGGGCTGCTCATAAATACTTTGGCAAGTGCATCTGCAATGATTATGAATGTGCACATCAGCAACCTAGACTGTAAATGTGAAATATTTATTCCTACTTTTTATTCTTGAAAATCAGCATGAGATTTCTGATTGGAGCCAGCCAGTCAGTAGGCATGGGGTTCTTGTTCTTGGAAACTGAGGTTGTCCTCAATCCATTAACCTATGATGTGCTAGCCTCAAGGAGGGTTGAACTGGAGGGGGGAGTGCCCCATTTACGCTGCCCGGTCCCCTGCATGGGTCGCTGGCTCTGATTGCTTGCGGACTACTCTTTGATCTGTTGGTGAGGGACGGGACCCTTTATGCTCTGTGTTCACTGGCTGCTGGACGGCCCCCACACATCTGCTCCACACCCACTAGTGCAATCATCACTCCCATTCTGAAGTATACAGGGATATGCAGGATTAGAGACCCTGCAGTACCCGTATTCTTTGTGCCAAGGATGTGAAATTTAATAACTTGAAATCGTAAATTTACACAATTATCATTTTATTTATAACAATTTCAAATCTCTATTTAAACTTGTCTAAACTCTGAAAAACCAGCCATATTATCAACAAATAGATGGCTGAATCCTCATTGAGCGTTTTTGTGTTGTTGTTTCATTCTGTGCTTGGAAGTTATTCTTTTCTCGGCGTGATGTGTTAAAGATTAGCCATAGTATAGTCATAGTGGGGGGGGGGGGAATCTTAGCTCAGGTTTGAGCAATTGTCTTCCAAGACTCCCACTTTAAGAAATGCTTAGTGGCGTGAACTGAGAAGAGCAGCTACAAACTGGAGAATAGTTGAAAGGGGGAGTATGAGTTTATATTGGCGGTCATTCCTCCATACCTGAACCAATTCTCCTGCTTATGTCTCCACCCTTCTGAAGAGTGCTGGGATTGTAAATTGACATCAGTGGGATTTGGCACATGGTGTTAAAGCCTAGTGACCGAGCAATCAGCACTGGGGTGGGTCTGCCGCCATCAACTATGGCCTAGACTGAACACCTGCTGTTTGCTATTCTCAGCCTTGTAGCTATGCCAGCTGCCCCCCCTCCTGGGCAGAAGAAGGCTGAGTGACAACCCCGATGAGAGGAGAAGATTGGAGGGGAAAGCAAGGGATGCAACAAGCTATTTTGACAAGTAGTCCTGCCTGAAGTTTAAGGAAGGGGGTGCCAGGTCATGAGTGGTCCTTAAAAACATATTGTTTAGAATTGGTGTCTGTAATGACCTGAGGTTGATGTTGGATGACCTGCAGAAAGCTATGCTGGAGGCCTGCCATTGTGCAACCAAAATTAGTTTGGGAGTGAAAATTATGCCTCATGAGAAGTGGCCCTTCACAGGCACTGAAACCTCACAGTACTCAGAACGGTCCCACTGCAAACTGCTGCTGTTCTGCCATATGTGAATGACAACAACTGTTTGCTGAGAAGGCACCCTTTAATCCAGGATATATTACCTGTATACACTCCGTGGCCACTTTTTTAGGTACATGAGGGAAGGACCACTTTCTGTTTCTAGAACCAAGCTTTGCATTCTGAGATACTTTTCAGCTCACTACCACTGTATTGTGTTATTTTTGCACTTCTGACCTTCCTGTTAGCTTTCTGTCCAGCTGTTCTCCTCTGACCTCTTTCATTAACAATGGGTTTTTGCTCCCAAGCTGCCCTTCTTTGGATATTTCTTGTTCAACACAATTTTGTGAAAAAACAAATGAATATATGTATATGAACATACTAAGAGGGTGACTGTTTCTAGCATGCTGAAACCACCACATTTAAATCACGTCATAGCTGAGTTAATGCATAGTCACATGGTATGTAAAGCGCTTAACCCAGCTTGCATGCTGTTTGTATATTCATTTGTAGTCACATGGTTTGCCTTTTGAGTTAATAAGCAGGTGTACCCAATGAAGTGGCCACTGAGTGTATGTTTATTTAGCTATAACAATGTAGATTCAATTGTTCTCTCACTAAGACTTTATTCCATGTATTTTGATTTAGTTTAACATACTAGGGATGGGAGTAACCCATTTTCTGTTTCGATAGTCTAATCTTGTTGCTATCAAGATTTAAGATGATTACAAGGTCATTTGGAGAAACAACATGTGGAGGGTGTCTGAAAATGACTGAGCCCATGAGCCCAGTCTTATATCTGTCATAATTCTATTCTCATGGAATGCTCATGGATTCCTCTGAATAAATCACCGTCTCCCATTTGTTCTCTCTCTGTTCTTTATAAGGTACGTACAGTCTGACTTTAACCACCCCTCCACCTTTTTAGAGAACAGTGCCATGTTCTGGTGAGAATCACAGTTGAAGTCTGTGGTTTCTTTTTAGTGTTTTGTCTCTCACGTATGTGCAGACACAAATTGTACACATACGGAAAAGCATGTGTAAGTACTTGCACAACACTCTGGGCCTGGCCCTTTGCTTAGCCCCTTGTTTGCTCTCTCTGTCTCTGGAGGTCGGCACTGTTTACACCAGGGGTGCCCAATACATTGTTCGAGATCGACCAGTAGATCGCGAAGGTAGTGCGGGTAGATTGGCCAACATTAAAACTTTCTTGCATTAGGTTACATAACAACTACTTCGATCCCTTCTCTTCTAACTCGCCACCCTGCAGAACATGCGAATGTATTGCGAGCTAATGCAGAAGTCTGGCGAGCAAAGTGACCCAGCTAACCTTCCAATTTATATCTACAAAAAGGGATATTAAAATATTAGTGGGGGAGCCGGACCAAGTAAGGAACCATAAATGTATTAAATTGTATTACGCTTTAAGGGTTCATGCAGTGATGCAAGGTTCGCCAACATATACTGTACATATAAATATGAAATATATATTTAGCATTTTTAATGTAGGTAGATCATTTTGACCTGGTCATTTTAAAAGTAGCTCGCAAGCCAAAAAAGTGTG
>JAODKN010000093.1:10445070-10455499 GCA_026774425.1 Petrocephalus zakoni
CATCTTTACCAATTTGTGCAATAATTGTACAGATGAATTCTGGGTAGATTTGGGCACGCCTCAGATTCGTAGTGTGCACGGTATCGGAGCGAAATTGGAGCGGGACAGAGCGACCGCTCCAGCCTTAATTTAAAAAACCGTTCCGCGCTCTGACCAAATTCCGCCCGCTCCGCTCCTCGCTCACGCTCCGCTCACATGCTCTGTAAGAGACTCCCCGTTGTTGTCAGCTAACGTTACACGTAACATGGGGAGAATCCCATAGGGATGAGTAATGTAAGTACTGTAATAATAGGAAATAGTACTGTAGTAATGTAAAGTAAACTCTTGCTGCAACCTTAGCTGTCGCTGCTGCATAACGCTATTAACACTTTGTCATTACAGGTAACATTGCTGGCTAATACAGCAGAGTACTGCATTCGAGAAAAAAACCCGGTCTGTTTTTCTGAGATACACTTTACATAAAAACACTCGGATGCTGTTTTTTTTTCTTTAGCGAATGCATGGCGCTTCCGTAAGCTCACGTTGTCGCCATAACAAGGATCATTATTCGGACATTTTCAGCAGTGTAACTGGAAAAGCGGGCAGGCTTTTCCTTATGGAAATAGCTCTCAGGAACTCCATGATATTTTGTAACTTCAGTGTGTAGGACTGTAATGTTTTAATTTGGGAAACATCCACTGCTTTACCTTCCAATCTCAGCAACAGTCCTCGCTCAGCTGAACAATAGCCAGCAACACTCCTCCCCGCTCTTCTCTTCCTCACGGCTTCACGCTGCGCTCGTGTGCGAGTGGGGTGTGACTGACAGCAAGACTAGAGCATTGATTGGCTATTACTCGTGTTACATAGCCAATCAGAGAGGTGTGGGTGGGACATTAAGTGAAGCAGCGGGGTGAAATCAAAGAGCACAGAGGAAGAGACAGCAGCGGATCCGCAGTGGCGCACCTTGTAATTACTTAATATCGGTGAGCGTTAAAATAAAACTGCGATACCGGTAAATCGCCCCCCAATAATCGGCCAGGGTGATAATCGGTCGACTCCTACTGCATACACAATGCCGAATATGTCAAAATTGACAAAGAAACTGAGGGCTTTATCTAGCATATTATTTGACTGAGGAGCTCTCAAAGGGGGCATCGTTTTGAACTTTAAGCCATGTTCAGAAACTTGTTGGAGGAAAAGTACATAGGATACAGCTGATTCGATTTTCATCTCTACAGACAAAGTCAGTCCTATTCACAAAGTTTCAAAGCTGTACATACCATATCAAAGAAGCTATGAATATTTGAAGCTGACCTGAAACACAGTCGCAAAATACATAAAATTAATTAATTTTAAAAGTCTGTAGTTTCCAAAGACCAAATATTTGACATTTCTCTATGAGTTTGGTATAGGAGCATCTGTGCATATTTTTCTCTTTTGTTTCATTTTCTTCTCTCTAAAATGAATGATTGTTTTTGCAGGAATTGGAAGAAGAAAACTGCTATAATATAAAAATCCTATTCTACGAGTACATTTCCTTATGCATAATCTTTGCTTGTGCTCAGTCACAATCTTATGAAGGGAGAAGGAGGCTGTTTAAATGTATTAAGACAGGTCTGTGTGTCCTGGGAAGTTTCTACCTTCAGTGGATGGTTTGTTTACTATAGAGCTCACATCTGAAACTCGGCCAATGTGTGAAATTCTGCGTCTAGGTCAGCCACTAGTGTGTGAGTGTCCAAAAGCTGATGCATGAAATGCCTCAGTTACCAGTTAAGCAGTAAAAGGGTCACTTAAAAAAAACTGAAAAAGATAAGCAGCCTATACCACTCAGGTATGAAACCAGATTCATGCCGGATGAATTTTCAAACTATTTCTTAAAATAAAATAATAAACCTTGTTTCTTCAGGATGATCAGTAAGTAATTCCGGCCTTATTTGTTGTGAGATTTGTTAGATGGCAAGGGACGTGGAACACAGTTAAGTTAATCTTCAGGAAACTTGTGTGAGCGACATGACCTCGGGTTAGTCTTCATTCATTTACTCCTTTT
Source organism: Petrocephalus zakoni (assembly GCA_026774425.1). Taxonomy (NCBI): domain Eukaryota; kingdom Metazoa; phylum Chordata; class Actinopteri; order Osteoglossiformes; family Mormyridae; genus Petrocephalus; species Petrocephalus zakoni. Next base: position 10,447,097 of record JAODKN010000093.1, read on the forward strand.
TTCTCAGTGTTTAGATCTTTTTGTGAAATGTCAAACCAGAAGACAGGCGTTCACGTTCTGAGAAAAGCTTGGGTGAAACGGCATCACAAGTGGATTTCAGAAGTAGATTGTGTGCATGCCATAGATTTGCACAATTTGTTCTGCTTGGTAGAGCAGACAGTTCTGCTTGGGAGCACTTGGAAGTGATATTGTGAACTTGGTCATCTCTGTTCTTCTATATAGGAGTGTATTCTGACTGAGGCTGGTTCCCAGCGTGCTGTTCACGCTGCCGTTAATGGGCTTCTTAAGATCTGCTTTTCTTTGTGTGTGTTTTTAATATTTATCTCGGCTGCTTGGCTTTTGCTGCTTCAGTTACTTTTGAAGTATTTCTTATTTTTTATGACTATATACAAAACAAGGAATTTAGTACGTTTTATGAGAGCGTCTTAAGTTTTTCTCTGGGATTTCCAGCTGGAAATAATTTAATTTCAAAGTCTGATAGACTTTATAGTCAGTGTACTTTAAGATAAGGTTTGAATTTGGGGGTCTTCCCATTTGAATTCCACACAGACACACGCACGTACCACACAGACGTCACTGTGCCACATAAAGTGTGGTTCATTGCCTTCTCTTATTTAACTGCCTGTACATTTTTACTTTAGCTCTGACTGGCTTCACTTGATCATGTTTTATTTTTGTGGCTTTTTGTTCTTGAAATGTTGTGGGTATGCATGGAAAATACATAGACTTTGAAAGTATGGGAATATGAATTACTGCATTTCTCTGCACATAATTGTGAGTTATGAAAATCCTTATAGTTCTTTTTATTAGAAACTAATACGTATCATTTAAGCATTAGACAACAAACTAATTATTAGCTCATTATCAGCATGTACTGGATAAGCCAATGAAAGATGGATTGATGGATGTATGGGTGGGAGTAATGAGACGAATGCTGTATTTATTTTTGAAACTTAGGTAATTTTGATTCCTAAAATGACAGAGGAAAGCAAATTTTAGCAGGGGGAAAATTAGTTTTTAAGTCTGATCCCATAGCTGTTTCTTGAATAGAGGGAATTTTCCTGTCACGCTGATTTCTCCACAGAAAGACCTGGAATCCTATTTCCAGTGTAATGTAATTTTGCACAGCAGGGAGACCATTACAAAGCAAAGACTGCCATGAGAAAAAAATCTGTTATTATTATAATTAAAAAAAAAACCTCAAAGCCCTCATGGTAGCTCACTGATTCTCAGGTTTGAACTTTTTAAGTTCAGATTCTCTTTCAGAGGCCACCTTCCAGATCATTGTTCTCCTGTCCTGCCGTCTGCCTGAATGGCCGTATCCTGTCGCAAAGGTGCTTTTGAGCTGCTCTAAGAATGGGACAGCCAGCATGTCCCCAGTGTTCCACCTGATCTTGCTGCGTTGTGCTTGTCTGCATGCCGAGTTCAGAAGTGTAAGTAAGTACACAAAAGGCTGATAAAGCAGGAAGAAGCTGGAATAGAGGAGACTGATTGTGTGCTCCAGATGGGCATTTATACATGTGTCTGCGTGTGCCCCTTTCTGCTGTCTGCGCTCCCGGCTGTCCTCTGGAGCTGTGGCTCCTCTGAGGGTGCTGTGTCACTCTGAATGAGCGCTTCCTCCCCGATCCCACGCCTTGCCAGTCCCAGGCTGGGCCAGTGCCGGCAGACAAAAGGAGACGGGCGAGACAAGGAGAGGGCTGACACAATCCCCTCCCCTTTGTGTGGCTCAGGAAAAAGAAAAATAGACAAGGTTTCAGGGAAATGATTTCACATTTGCGGGTGTCACTGGGGATCATTATTAGGTGAGAGGAACTTTGTGGAGGGATCAGCAGCTTGTTGGTCCACCATCTTCAGTCCCTGGGACACCGCACCAGCAAAACACCTTACTAATGAATCTGCCGGCATAAAAGGCATGCCGACCATCAGCTGATGGTTGAGGACACCAGTGGTGTGCTTTGGTGAGCCAGGATCAGGCCTGCTTTCTCAGGACCTGGGTTTGCCATGACACTGCTGCTCAGCTCCCCTGCCTTACTGTGCTGCAGCGTCCTCTGTTAGCATAAATCAACCTCCCTTAGCCTCTGGCAGCTGGATCAACACAGCAGCCGCCAGCTCTGCCCTTCTCTTAGTTTGTCTTCACTTCTGCGGCCTAGTAGGCGACAGATTCCCACCAGTTTTCCGGATACGTTAGTGATTTTGGAGCTGACTTCCGAAATGCCATTGCTTTTTGGCCGGGCCTCTGGAGTTCCTCAGCTGGCATATCACTCTGTTCTCATGGTCAGGAAACTCCCTGGAAGCTCATTTTAGGAAGGAGTGATTGTTGTGCTTTGATATAAATAATGAGAGCCCATGAAGAGTCTGTTCTCACTGTTCTCCCAGCTATTGTTCACTTGTTGCTTTAGCAGGTATTCATATTCACAGTGATGTACTCTTTTGCTACAGGATAGTGCTGAAGTTATTATTCACCTTTTCACTGTAGCCTGGTACTTATCAAAATGGGCTAAGCAGAGCCAAATCGGCATCAGTGCTGCAGAACATACTGCAAAATGCAGAGGCTCTACTTGGAACAGGCACTCGTCTGGCTACAGTGAATCTTTCACGCTGCCAAGAAGTGGTTAGTAACCTGAACCGACGTTCTGGCAAAGTTTAAGAGGAGACTGAAACAAAAGACCCGGAGAGACTGGGGCCCTCCTGTGAGGAAGGTCGGCTTCGCTTTAGTAATGTCGCTATGGTGAAAGTGGGAGGCCTCGATGATGACTGTCCTGAAGTGCAGAGAGGCAGCTATTGCCCTCATTGGGCCCTGAATTGGGTTCCCCATTTCACACAGAAGGATCATTATAAGGATCATTATAAAGGCAGAGGAGAGGCTGTATTCTAAGCTAAAGAGGTGTTAAGGCAGGATATATATGACTGCAGGAGAGGATAGTCATCACTTCATAGAGGCAATGAGATGGTGAAGAGGTAAAGGAGGAGGAGGAAGGATGAAGGTGGATGGGGCGGTCAGGAAGATAGGCTTTGTGGTGGCTGTGGAAAGCCCAGGCTAGACAGGCTTTCTGTTGAAGAGGAGCCTGTTGCACGTGAGCTCTGCGTGTGTGTGCTAGGGGCTTTGGGGGGGGGCTGTACCGTACCGCGTCTCGACAAGGCTGCTATTGTGCTTCCTGGCATTGGCAACTGAGCCTAATTGCTGAGCTTGGCGTTGGGCTCCGGCAGTATCCCTGTGGAGGCTTAGGCTAGCGGAAGCCAATACAGCCATGTGACGACACGGCAGCGTGCGCGCACACCCCTCACCGGGATCACTCTGCTCTGACGACAGCAACACTCATTTAAAGAGTAACCAGGACATGCCTGTTTAAGATGACTGCTTTTACTGTACATTAGTAGTAATGTGTGAAAAGAATCTCGGCTCTGGCAGTCATTTAGCCAATACTGGCGCATGGCTGGCACCTGTGGCTGGAAGCAGCAGGCATGGGATCATGCTCGATGAACGTGGCAGACGGACACGGAAGTGGTGTTACGACAACAGAGGTCAGCGGGTGCAAAAGGGACTGACACACATGCGTTTTTAGAACAAAAAACCTATGCACCCTCCCTGCCTTTATTTTAACCCAGTATGTTTTTTTTAGAAAGTATATATTTTAATATTTGTATGAGGAAATTAGCTCCTAACTAAGACTGTGTCTTATGGAGGTATCTGCAGTATCCATGCAGATAGTACCCTATAATTTTTGTCTGACTTAACGACAGAAAAACCAGGTGACCTATATAATTACTTGGACTGAGGCTGCCTGCACCAGCACACCCTCTGGTGCATTTTCCAGTATGAGTTCATCTCAGATTGCTGCATTTCCGTGTTTGTCCCGTGTCAGATTAAATGTCTAATTACCCCCCTGGGGCCACCTGTGATAGGATGGTGTGTGGAAACTGCAGGCTCACCAGGAACAACGGACCCCGCTGCTCATGCAGATTCCCCTCTGGGCAGGGGTGCCCAATATGTCGATCACCAGCGACCAGTAGATATGAATGAAGGTAGTGCGGGTGGATCGTGCAACATTAAAACTTTATTGCATTAGCAAAACTCCAGCGAGCAAAGTGACCCAGCTAGCCTTCCAATATACATCTATTAAAGAGGGATATTTTAGGTAGATCATTTTGACCTGGTCATTTTAAAAGTAGCTCGCAAGCCGAAAAAGTGTGGGCACCCCTGGACTAGCGGATGAGCAAAGTGCCAAATGAGTTTGGGGGCCAGATTTAGCTTCTTGCCTCTTTCGCTACTTCCTGTGGGTTTTCCTTCTCACTCTTCCCCAATCAGTATGTTTTTTTTTTTTGTGTATTAGTCTTCTTACTAATCTCTCTGTCATTGCTGCGAGTGTCTCCCTGACTTGGGGCCGTTACGCTTCACAGTGGGGTGAGCTGGGCCTGCATTTTGTAAAGGATTTTCCTTCAGATGGCCACGCTAATCAAGACGCTTTGCCAGGTTTCTGGGGTTAGCATCAAAATTTCACCACTCCCTCATTAACTGACAGATCTACATTGGTCACCATACAAAGGGGGGGGGGGGGAATTCCTTTTAGTTTTGCTGTTTCTTAGCCAGTTATTCTCTGAAGGAGAAATGGAATCTGGTTATGAAATTAGCGCATGATCATTTCTGCTTTGGTTTGGCCCGAGTCACTTTGGGTTTTGTCTGCTGTCTACTGGCATACCGATTGAGTCACAAATGGAGATGTCTAGCATTTCATTTTAGCCATTTTCTGAACTTATTATCTTTGCTTCAAGATAGATCGTCATCTAATTAGGAGCCGCAGACCGAAAACAAAAACTGTTTCCATCATAAGTCTGTTGCATTTAGAGTGTTTTGACTGTGGAGATTTAATAATCCTGTTATCAGTCCTGGAATTCTGGAGAAGGCTTGCTTTGAAAGAAATTTTCTGGAAAAACTATACTCTGGTAACGTGTATTTTATATGAATCTTATTTTTTTTTATGGGTTAATAGGAGAAGTTTTAAGAAATAAGATTATTTTCCTTCCAATTTTTAACGCTGCCAGAGTTCAATGAACACTGTTGACTGCACAGGCATAGATGACATGAGTTGTCATGAAATTGGCGAGGGGTTAGCTCCTGTGAGACCATTACTCCAGTCAAGCAGCTGTTGGGTTACATCTTTACACACCAGCAGTAAGGCTGCTTCCCTCTTTCTCGCTCTTTCCTGAAGCCACTCTTACAGCTATGGGTTGTCATGGACGTGTTTGTCAGCTGTGGTTGATGCAGAACAGCATTAACTGTTTTTTTTTTCTCCAAACACAGCTTTCTGTGGTCAGATGTTTTGCTTCTCCTTAATTTGTCATTTTCAGTTTCAGCATGCTGATCCAAATTTTAGAGCATGGTCCCTTTAATTGAGTGCTGTACTTTAGAGCGTGACACGGGAGGAGATTTTCACTCCTGTCCTATCCCACTCCTACAAGAAAAATCCAGTCCCATTCCAGTCACGGAAGAATTAATCCTAGTGCCATCCCAATCCAGGGGGAGGGTAGGGGGATGATTTTAAGATTGTAGACCTAGCTAATCAACCAAGCTATGGTTTTGCACCATGTCTAATATAACAGTAAGACCACAAACGCAATTCAGTAGCTATAATGCAGCAACACTCCTTGCAGCTGAATCCACACTCGCAATGCATGTATCCAGCACACCTGCAGTCTTCTGTCCTGTACAACTGTAACCTGACAGACAAGCACACTTTTCTGTTGCTGTACAATATTTCGCCATATGCACACTGCACATGGCAGGTCTATCGCAATGCATTCACAGATCAGAAAAAATCCTCTTACCTTCTCTTTCGCCTGGCTATTTCCATTGACCTTGTGTGGGCTTGGCTGTCCTTGTGTTTGTAGATCTTTTTTCATAACCTTTGCATCAGAAACACTACCTTCACCATTCTTCCATGAGCTAGTTACTTTCCTACCAAACGCCTAACTTTTGATGCAGGCACCGTTACTTGTGCGATCATCCGCTACATCACCACGTTATCTCCAGTTTTCATTGTTATCCTGACCCAGCTTTTTGAAAATTAAACCAAGTAGGGCTGAGTGACCTGGCGTTACGATTTAATCACAATTCTACGGCACATGCGCGACAATCACCAGGGCTTTAGATAAGCTAATCTGCATAAATTCAGCATATCTTTATATTTAATAAATGTGGCAGACTTTAAACTGCACAAAGTACTGCCATATGTCCGACATCTTTTTGCCTTGTTTATACACAATATCTCCTATTTTAAAAGACATGGCTGCTGAGCTGTACCTTTCTTCATCGCCACTTAAGTGGTTATCGTTTCCATGACTTACCAAAACAGAGGCATGTGGCGCACTCTGCCGTGAAATTGCGATTTAATCGAAATGTAAGATCGTGCAGCCCTAAATTCAAGTAATAAACTCTGATTTTTCTTTGACATATTAACATGATTGTTGCAGATGTTTAACCCCTCCTCCCCCATGGGATTGTTTTTGACAGAAAAGAGTAAGTAGTAACAGTTACTGCTAATTCGGACAAACAGTTTTAAATGTTTGACCTTAATGTAAAACAGAGCAAGTACTCTGGCCATGGTTACATTAAATTAACTTATATAATGGTAATAATATAGTTTTAAATAGAAAGATTGGTCTAATTGTTATGAGTCATTATATGGTTTTGTACTTGGAGCCACATCTTTATGTAAGTATTAGAAAAATTGGCTTAGAAAAAAATATTAGAAAATGGATTTTTAAAGCTGTCTGCAATATTAACTTCATCTTGCTTTCATTTAACTGCTTACTTTAAATTCCACTAAATCTAAATAGTGCAAGGTTATCCCAGGTTCCAGTATATGCTGTGTAACAGAGAGCTTAATCTGCTAGTTTAGGCAAACAAGAGCTTGTCCTCTTGTTGAACCATTTTAGAACATTGCGATGAAAATGCGATGCATCTTTTCTGATCATGAAATATAGATGAGGGCCTTTTTCAGTTGCAGATCAGAGTGTCTTGGTTAAATGTATATTCAATATAAAGCCTATTGGAAAGAGTTTGGAGTAGAAGAATGTAGAAGGTCTGCAGGACACTTTTACTGCATCAGGCATAAAGTATGGAGCTGTTGTCTCTTGATGCCATTTCATAGTTCTGTTTGATACTGAGTTTGCTTGCTCTGTAATATGTAATATATCTGCTTTCATTTTCATCAAAATCAGCTTTATTGTACCAAATACATTTTATGTGGGAAATTTCTTTTGCTGTAAACATTTTCACATAATCGTCATATGTCAGATTTCAGGTTTGCCTAGCCCATTTCTCATAATAGATGCGATGATATTGGCTCTTTAGCAGGTGCCAGTACATTTGTGGGACCTTAATGTCAAATAGGTGTTATATAGGTTGAGCCTGAGTTTGGAATTGGCATGTTTTCCCTTTGGGTGTGTGTAGTGGTTCAGGGTGTACCCTATCTCATGCCCCATGCTTGCTGAGACAGGCACTGTCAGTAGAAATGTGGCTAAGAACAGCAGCTTAATAGTATTTTTGAGCAGTTAGTAGTGACTGAATTCACATCTGTGTGCGTTCTGGTTTTTATCATGACCATCACTTAAAACTTGGCATGTTCCTCCTTTGTGATCAAAGAATTAAAATTAGTGTGTGTGTGTGTGTGTGTGTGTGTGTGTAATGATTTTGTGATGCTAGTGATGTAATGTAGTGAGACTTGCATATCCCACAGTTATTTATACTTCGGCTACTTCGATACAGCTGAATGGATGGTGAAACCATTCTGGTTCCTTTTTTTTTTTTTTACATTTAACCAACTTCCAGCCAAGTGGCTAAATTGACTTTAAGTGGCTGCTGGCAACTTTTTTTTAAGTCTGTTATGCAGCTTATATCTTAACTTTTCGCTGCAGGTGAAAAATGTGCTTCTCATACAATTCACAGATGACTTGAAAGGTTTTTTTAAATAGTCAAATGCAGTGTCTTTAGGCAAAATGTTTTGTGTGTGGTTCTTGTTCTGGGTGGTGGGGATGGTGAACAGTAAAGGGCTGGTAAAGTAATAGCAAAATTTTAGAAGGGCGGAAACTCAGTATGTAATATGAACTGAGACCTTTTTAAGTTGGAAGCATTTCCTAATTATGTTAACTACTGCTTTAACCTTTGATTGCTTGACTGTGTTTGCCCCTTTCGTTTGCATCCTTATTTGGGGGGGGTGGAGGGGCTGGCTTGAAAATGGAGAATGGTAACTGTCACTGCCGACTCGCGTCAAACAGACTGCAATGATTTTGTCTGAATGCAGCGAAGTGTGCAGAGATAGAGTTTCACCGTGAGTTTTTTGGCGTTTTTGCTGTTTCCCAAGGCTCAGAGACGCTGAAACTGCCAATTTGAGCGTTTTCAGACCC
>JAODKN010000093.1:10473887-10486355 GCA_026774425.1 Petrocephalus zakoni
CAGGTATATAAGATCCTAACAGGTCTGGATGCTGTCCAATTAAATAGTTACTTCAACATTAGTTCAAATAAAAGAACTTACGGCCATAGTTGGAAATTAGTGGGAGAACATTTCGAACTGGAGCTGAGAAAAACTTCTTTACACAACGTGTAAATAGTCTTCCTGATAGTGTAGTGCAAGCTAAATCCTTGGGTTCCTTTAAAGCAGAACTAGACAAGATTTTAACATCTCTGAGCTACTAGTGGAAGGCTCCCCAAACGAGCTTGATGGGCTGAATGGCCTCCTCTCGTTTATAAATTTCTTATGTTCTTATGTTCTTAAGACAACAGGTGTTTTGAGGCGGGGGGGGAGGGGGGGGGCTAAATATATATGGTACTGAAACCCAGTGTAAACATCACCTGTGATAGCTCCCCCTTCTGGACATCAACTAAATGTGCCCCCACCTCCCCTCCCAGGTCACTCAACTTCTGCTTAACAGTAACATGATCGGGGCTCTTTTGGAGGGAGAGAGGAAGGACTGTTCAGAGTCCTCTGCCAACACGCCCCTGCACCTGGCTGCTCGCAATGGCCACAAAGACATCATCAGGTATGGCGGCGTTCCCTGCTGCCCTTTGCCGCCATTTCCTGCTATTATGTCTCTGACGGACGGGGGGGGGCTGCATGTAGCTGCACAAATATGGAGACTTCCATCATGCATTTGGTGCCCCAGGAGCATCTGACTGGTGATTGAGAACAGCTGGCTGATTGGAGGGCAGGCTGCTCATGTCCCGGCAAAACACTCCCCCCACCCCCGCGTGCTGTTCACTCATGACCTCTCGGCCCGGGACACTAATTCAGAGGCTGTGCAGCCCGGTGTGACTGATACACTGCCGCTCAGATTTGGCTGGGCCAAGCCACTGGCCACGAACAAAACGAGGAAGCTGGACATGGTGGGGCCTGGCCTCAGCGGCGCAGCAGCGGGGTACTCCTTTTTACATGGGGGGCATCCCACCACCCCTCCTCGCTAGCAGCCAGCGGTCATGCCTGCGGAAGTCGTTACTTGCGGTTCCGATCAGGACAGCGGATTTGCCCAAATAGCGTCCGGTGCACGGCCTCTGCCCGAAGTGTCTCTGATGGGCTGGACTGCTGCTCGGCGCGGGGTGGCTGGCGGCCATCTTTAATAACGGTGTTGCTTTCCAGTTTCAGCTGCTGGGATTCCATTACAGGATAGGCTTTGAATGCTGGGTACGGCCATGCTGGAAATCTCGCTGGCCTCACGCTTTCCCTCACACTGCTCGAAGGCAGGTTTTTATTACGTACATTCACATGTTATTATAACCTGAACGCCGCTGTGCGAAGTATCCAGCTGTGCAGATGAGTGAGACTGTTTGGATAAAGGCGTCAGCCAGGCAGGGGCATAATGGCAGCGTATTGCTGATGGGATTTTGAAAAGATTGAAGTTAAATGCCACTTTCTGGCTCTACTTTCTCTGGTTGACTGTGAGTCACTGCTGTTGGCCTGTGAGTCAGTGAGTCGGCCTGTGAGTCAGTGAGTCGGCCTGTGAGTCAGTGAGTCGGCCTGTGAGTCAGTGGTGTCGGCCTTGCCTGGCGGGGTCTCCTCTTCTTTGCTTAGAAGACAGGAGAGACGATGGAGGAGCCTGGACAGGTGCTCCGGCCTGCGATGCTGAGGCATCTTGCTCTCGAGGACGTCACTGCCATGCCACACATTCCCCGCAGCACAGCTGTCTGTGGCTGCTACTCTTGGGGGAGCATTGCTGGAGCTCTGTTTGACCTCATTTGTGGGGGTGTTTTTTTATGAAAACCAACATTATATATAACGTGTTGTTTGTACACGTATGTGATTGGATGATCTGATTACATGGAGACAGGAGATAATGTATATGCAAATATTCATGTATATAGCTGGCAGAGTCTCTGACTTATGTTAAGACATGTATTTGTCAAAAAAAAAGGGCAGGGCAGGGCGTCTCCCTGCAGGCTGAGTCACGCCAAGAGCTTCATCAGGCTTATCTCTTCACACCCCCCCCGTTGATGAGAAAGTGCTGGCTGTCAGACGAGCAGCTTAGGGCTGTGACAGACAGGCACCCGTCGACTCAGAGGGACATGTCGGTCACTGGTCGCATCACTCTGTACTTTAATTCTTGGGGGGTGATTAAATTCTAGCAATAAGCCAACAAACAGCAGAGTGAATCGTAATTTGTAAAGGCTGGGTTGCCTATGGTTGAGGATGTTAAGAGGTAAAAAGAGGTAAAAATTTCTTTTTGGGCCAGAGGTGAGAGCATCTCAGGTGTGAGATGGCAAATGACTGGGTTGTGAGAGGAATGCACTGAGAACAGCAAGTTTTCTTGGAAAAGCTGTTCTTTGTCTGTTTGGGGGTGTTGGGCATCTGGTGGAGAGGACAGGGACTACAGAGCAAGTGAGGAATGCCAGAAAATGCTCACTATTGGTATAGTTACCAGCAGTGATCACACATGGTCACCTGACTGGTGGAGATGGACGTGCCCCCCCTGAGCTGGGGAGTGTCTAAGGAACATCTCCGGGCTCCTTTGAATGGTAACTGATGCGCATCATGTTTGAATGTAGTGCCCGGGGGCTGGGGTGCGATACGTCACGCAGGAATGCGGCTGTCATTGTGAGCAGGCCTGTCCTGGCAGCAGAGGGCTGGGAAGCTGTACCCCGGAGCCACAGGGATGCCTGTTCCCCTCTCTGCCAATAAGGGCTGCTCTCGCTGCTCTCGCTCTCTTTCTTCTCTCTCGGCTTCTTTCTGCAGTGCTCTGGCATAGCGAGTTAATGTTTCTTGACATATTTACATATTGACATAAATGAATATCTTTTTAGTTAGTTATTGATTTATGGCCCTTTGGTTACTTATTTCTTGTTGTTTTAACAGCCCAGGTGCTGAAACTCTGCGGTATGGGTGATTTTAGGTTTGTCACTGCAAAGGCTGTAATAGTTCTTCACTCTGGTCATCCTAGGATGCTCCTGAAAGGAGGCATTGACATCAACAGGACCACCAAGGCTGGCACTGCTTTGCACGAAGCCGCCCTCTATGGGAAGACTGAGGTAGTGCGACTGCTGCTGGATGTAAGTTGGACTGGAACTTTGTTGGAGAGCGTTGGCATTAAATGGTGTTGAATTCTGTACGTGGCATGTGCGGGTTAAGTGAATTGTACTTTTGGTTAGCCCTTTAAGAAGCAGAGGTCACTGCATGCTGCAAATGAGCAAGTGAGCATCCTGCTTGAGCGTGTCGCTGTCCCTGCAGGCTGGAATCGACGTCAACATCCGGAACACCTACAACCAGACAGCACTGGACATCGTCAACCAGTTCACCACCTCACATGCCAGCAAGGACATCAAGCAGCTCCTGCGAGGTGAGCTTGGGCCGCACCTGGGACGCCCCCCCCCCCCGGCCAGCGGGGGGCATCGTCGCATGGCCCCCAAGCCATTCTGCAACTCAGACTCTTCTTCAGTCACTTCATTCTCTTTCTTTCCACCCTTCCTGTTATCATCCATCATGTCATCTGTCTTCCTTTCTCTCCTCGCCCATCAACCGTATCTTCTTGCCAGCTGTCTGAGGCAGGGGCCTGTTGTTGGGTGTATCTGTTTCCCCTGCACTTTTGGGGGCGGTAATGAAGGTTGAGACCCTCTGTGTGTGTGTGTGTGTGTGTGTGTGTGTGTGTGTCTTTCTGTCTTTCTGTGCGTGTGCGTCTGCCTGTGCATATAGAATAAAGGTGTCCGTGCTCGGTGCGATCTTCCCTGTAATTTAGCAGGTTCTGTCTTTGGTCTGCCTTTTGATTTGGGGACTAAAAAGGGATAATCGCTGCTTGTAAAGGAGCCCCTTTGGAGACAGGACTTCAAAGCACCTTAAAAGCTCACAAGCACCTCTGCGAGCCCCTGCTTTGTACAGCTTTGGTCCCATTAGCAGGTTACTTTTTGAGGCCGGGTCTGCTCCTGCACTCAAACGCTCGACCCCTTCTCGGTGTTCGCCTCACTTATTACTCGACTCCGCTGTTGGCTGCAGGACCCGTAATGTAGCCAGAAAGTGCATGTCTGTCTGCCACTGTCCTTTACTGACGCGCGGGTGTCTCTCCCTCCTCCCTCCTCCCCCTCCCACGCGCTGCACGCCGTTAGATGCCACCGGTGTCCTGCAGGTGAGAGCGCTGAAAGACTTCTGGAATCTCCACGATCCCACGGCCCTCAACATCCGAGCTGGCGACATTATCATGGTAGGGTGCAGGGAGAAATGCAAATAGGCCATTATCTTTGCCTCATGCTTTGACTGATGTTTTAAATAGTAAATTTGTGGCCACTTTCTATTTCCTGAGACGTGATGGAAGGGCCGTGCGAATGACGTGCCCTAGAAGGAGATGACATCACGACTTACTGTGCCTGGTAACATTTGGTATTTTCCCATACTTCCTGACCCCCCCCCTCTCCTATAAGAAATTAACTACACAGGGCAGCCAGCCTACTCTTGTTAGCGAACACGAGTCTTGGATGCTTGAGTTTGTGTAGCTGCCCCCTGTCCATCTGGGACAGGCTGTCAACATTTTGAACACTTGCCATTCGCAGTGACTTGCCGTCCGTGCCTGAGCCCACAAGCCTGTCGATGCTTGAACGGGTGTTAAAAGGCAGGAGTCGTCATCTTCAGCACGTGTTTGAATCTCGGTGTGTTCGTGCTTGTCCGTGTTTGCTTTGGATGCTCCACTCGCTCTGGATAACCTGCCCCTCCCACAACGTGTCTCGGTTCACTGCCGACTGTTGAGGTTTAGGCCCTAGATTATCATCAGGTGTCCCTCAAACATGCTGCTGGACTGACAGTGACTTACATACTTCATGGTACTGGGCCATCCTCCAGTACTCTCAGAGTGGGGATAAGGGGTTTGTATAGGTCATGTTTTGTTGTTGTTACGAATTGCAGATAGTGATTGCTTTGCTGATGAATGTTGGTCATAAAAGCTGTGCAGCAAGCAGAAACGGGCAGAATCACTTCAAGCTAATAAGAAACTCAAAGTGTTCAACACATGGACTCTGCCCAGAGGTTACTCACATTTGCCGTAAACTGCTCGTCTGGTCTGTACTCTCTATTGAATAAGCTGTTTACTCCTTCGCTGCTCTTCAGAAGTGTGCCCTGAGGGGCTCCTGTGAACCTCTGAGCCCTCGGAGTCTCGTCTCCTGGTAACCTTGAGCTTGTTTGGATCGTCTGAGAATACAGGATCTGGGAGGGACCCCGTATGTTTGCTTTTCCTTTGGGGCGAGAGACATGTCGTGGTGCCAGCATTGCAGACTCCAGAGCAGGGCAGCTTTCCTGCTCTCCCTGAGAGCACTTGGCTGACTGTGGACATGTGACCCTGATAGTGTTTTGCTGCCTGTCGCTCTCGAGGCTGGGCCCTTGAGGGTCTGCCCCCACCTACGATGGAAAAGCTTTACCTACTATAACTGACTAGAGCGAAACCAAATAACAGTGCTCTGTTCTGTTTGTTTGTGTCAGTTCTGATCTGCGAAACTCTACAGAGCAGATAATTGTCTCATTCATTGGTGATGGCAGGGATGTTTGGGGAACCCTGTGTTTATGGTGAAACTGGTTACTTTCCACTAAGAATGTAAGTCTGAAATGCAGCTTATGTCGTCATGGTAGGGCCGAGAATGGTGCATCACATAAAGCAAAACAATAACTCCGAAAAGTAATGGCGCAGGCATGAGCTGACCTTCTGCAGTGACGCACGCTGAGGCCTTACTGTGACTGCTGACTGTCACACAGGTCTTGGAGCAGCACTTGGACGGCCGATGGAAGGGTCACATCCACGACAGCCAGAGGGGCACCGACCGCGTGGGCTACTTCCCCCCGTCCATCGTGGAGGTTATCAGCCGGCGCGCAGGTCAGCCCCCTCCTTTCCCTTTGCTGGGGGACTGCCTCCGGTGATATGCACCCTGACATCGCAGATAGTCCTCGGTAGGTCGACCTGAACGTGTCCCACACACGACTCCGGGCGGCCACATCGCTCACATTTGCATTACGATGTAAATAGAAGCGGCGACCTCTGTGCTTTGCTGTGCCGGGCCTGTGTTTACAGCACAGCTGCCCTGCCTGTGCATGGCACCTCTGAGGCTGAAACGCTAAGCGGGGCAGGAATCTCACAGCCGTGACCCCTTCGCTCTCTCCATGGAGACCATGTGATGCCGCAGGCCGCCATTGATGTCACTTTAGTAAGACTTCTTCCCTGCTGTAATGAAGATCAGAGCCGTGCTTCATACAGAATCTGAGGCATGCCGGCCCTGCAGCACCGTGTTGCCGTAGGGCAGTGCTCTCTGATACTGAGCATCCTTTATGCTTCCAGCTCACTGCTGCCTGAGCAGATGAATGGACCAAAAACAAAACAGTCATCAGTAAAGTCTGAGTCGGGCCATTGTTTAGTGTAGACAGGCCTGGTCTCTTGTCCCGTCATGTTTGGGTGGAGTTTTGGCCTGTCCACTTCCTTTTGGCGTGCCTGGGCTCCTGCTGCACAGCCCACCCTCCACCTCCCCTAGCGAATGGAATGCTGTGCTCAGATGTGCTCGATGGCTGCCATCTGGCCTCTAACAGCACGGCCACCAGTTCTTACCCCAGTCCATCCTCCTTACCCAGGTGTGCATGTGGCCCCCCCCCCCCCCCACCATGCCACATGGTCACTGATGCTCCTGGTCTCGCATGTCAGGAACCTTCCCTACCATGGGGTTTCTCGCTGTCCCCCTCTCGCACACCAAGATGGCATCCGTCACATCACCACAAACCGGGGCGCCTCCAGCTTCAGACCTGACAGCCTATTCTTAGCTTTCCTAAGTGCCACTCTGAGTGGGATGAACGTTTCCTGGTCGTGACGGAACAGATGCCTGTACCTGCTGTGAGCCGCTCCCGCTGTAAAAAGGAAAAATAACCTGTCATGTGTCCGTATGGCCAACAGGGGGAGCAGTGCTAAAGAACCTGTCACTACAAATGTTTATTTAAATTGTGGGAGGTTTTTCAGTGGAATTCCTAATAGGGATTCTGTAAATGAATTGGTATAAGACCAGTGTGAACTGTTTAAGAAGGGAAGTAAAAAGTTTTGTGAAATCCAGCTCTTGTCTTCAGCACATAGGTTGCATATGTGTGTGTGATGCTGTGTGACACTGATTTGTGACATTGGCAACATGTATTTTCCAGCACAATGAGTCTGTCCTCCCAGTTGAGAAAGAGAATCAGGAAAAGGGGCACATTATGTCCAGGGTATTGGTAGATGGTGCCTCTGTGCTGCCCCCAGTCCTCTCCTGCGCTTTCCTCTTTTCTTTACGTTCTCCCTCATTCTTTTGCCTTCCTGTCCCATAAACCATCCCCTATAATGGTCTCAACCCTGTGTCATCATTCCATGTTTTTGTACTAAAAGCAGCTCCCATCTTGCCCTCTGTGATCTTTCCACCTGTAGGGGGTACCCTCTCCAGGCATGCCTCCCTACCTAACCAGCGCCAGCTGTTCCTGTCCAGAGCACCCCTTGCCACCAGTCTGAGCTCCGCCCCCCAGTCCGACGACTCCTACATGTTGTATGCAACCCCCCCTCACCTCACCTTACCCCGCACCAACGGCCTGGATGACAATGCAGGTAGAGTAGGCAGGGAGGTGGATGTCCTCTGTCTCTGTCTCCCACACACACTCTTACTCTGGGCGAAGCAGGCTGTCACTCCCCACATGCCCCCTCACACCATCGTCCATGTGTGCTGAGGTGGTGCAATCTCCAGCGGGCCCTCCCCCAGCGGGCCCCTCTCCCAGCATCCTCCACCCGCGCCGCTCCATGGCCCACAAAGTGTTTGTATTTGCTAGGTCTGCGAGCCGGCAGCCCCGCCCTCCCCTCTGAGCCGGACATTTGGGTCCTCAGAAACTCAGTCTCTGGTAAGAGTCACCCCAAAAGCTACGGGTCCCCCGTAAGCCCACCCCTCACCCCGCTGGCTGCATTCATCCTCCACTGCGCTTGTCATCGCCCATTCCCATGCGCTGCCCGTTGCCATGACAATGCCGGGAACCCTGGACATTCCTGGAGCAGTGCCAAAAAGAAGCGCTTGTTTTCACTGGGCCCCGCCTCCCCCCCAATAGTTATATCTCCCTAGTCCTGCCGCCCCCCCATTTCCTGTACAGGTATCCCGCTAGAGCTCCCGCCGCCTACGCATATCCGTGCCCTCCTTCAGTCCCTAAAAGTGAAACCTCTGTGCCACAAGGTGCCTTAATGCCCGCTGGCCCCTCCTGGCCCTGAGCCCCCCAGCGCTTTGCCGCTCTCTCTGCCTTTTCCCTCCGTTTTGTTTTCCACTGAAATACGGTAAGTGGGGGCTCTTTTGGCCGAGGCCCGGTCCAGCTCGCCGCGTTGCAGCCAGGTGAGCCCTCCCCGCGTCTCCCCTTTGACACGCCTTCCCGCGCCTGTCTCCCGCAGCCGGGGACCGGAACAGCGTGGGCAGCACGGGCAGCGTGGGAAGCACTCGCAGTGCCGGCAGCGGGCAGAGCACGGAGAGTAGCCACGCCCACAACGGCGCGCCGCACGGCACCGGAGCCGGCGACCTCAGCAAGGTGCCGCACGCAGCTCTGCTCCGCTCACTTTTATTGGGTTGCATTCGCCACCCAGCAGAATGCACTCGGTGTTATCTAAGGCATGGGGAGAGTGCTGCTAGTCCAGCACACAGTGTCATGTGACGTCCTTCTGTATACGCAGCCGCTTTCTCCTGTCGGGGACCAGACGGTGCAGAAGCTCAGCTCGGGCCCCGACCCACTTCAAGGTCAGTCGTCCGTGTTCTCCTTCCTGCCGTCTTACGATTTCTTTGCTGTGTCTCCTTCCCGGAATCGAGGAGAGACGTGGTAATGCTCATGCCATGTTGCCTGACATGTGAACTGTTTGTGAATTATCTTATCGTGTAGAAGATAATTAACAAGACATTGCCAAGTCTTGCATCCCAGTGAAATGTGGATGTTTGGCTTCTGAATGAGAAAACAGCAGGACCCGGGCTGGCTGGCCATGTGTCTCCCGCACTGCTCTGCACCTCTTTCGCTCTCCCCCCCACGTTAAGCCTGGTGGGGCAAGTCAGAAGGTCATGGATGTGGGGGCCGCTCCCACTGAGGGGGTCCCATTGCTCTGCATTCACAGTGACACATTGTCCGGATATTTGACTCGACATCTGCTCTGTCCCTCTGCCGCTTAGGTGCCCCCCGGCGACAGAACCTGAACAGCCTGAGGGCTGTGGAACAGGGCTTCACCCAGCAGTTCATCCGGCCCGAGCAGCTCCTCGAGGGCAGGGTGAGGATGCGCCCACGACCGCTCGCTATTCTCTGAGCTCGTTTCCGTGTCATGGGGTGAAGCATCTAATTGCTAGTATTATACTTTTTTAGCTCTTGTTAAACAAATTGCATGTTGTTTTAGCCTTATGAGTAATATGAACAGGGTGGGGTGTGTAGCGTAGCAGCTTAGGGATCACTGTACATATCCGGAAGGCTCTGGCTTTATATGCCATAGCTGGCAGAGTACAATCTTGTATCCATCGGGCCCTAAACCCCAGTTTCTCCAGGGATGCTGACTCACCCTCGTATCTACCCCCAAGTTTCGCTTTGGACAGAAGCATCTGCTCAATAAATGAATAATGAATTGGGTGTCTGAGAGGATTAAGATGTCTGATGAGTGAAAGCTTCTAACTTTTCTCCATTTTCAGGATGCAGAGGCCATCTACCAGTGGCTGAGTGAGTTTCAGTTGGAGCAGTACACAGGCAACTTCCTCAACGCTGGCTACGACGTGCCCACCATCAGCCGGATGACGCCAGAGGTAGGACTGACAGGGCTGCCCCAACCATGCCATCGCGCTGCTTTTCTGAGTGCTTTCAGTCCCTGCTCCCGGTGGATCTCTGCATGTATCTCTGTTTCATGTTTCTCTGTGATTTTGGGGTCATGAGTTGGGTGGGTGAAATTTTGGCTCAGTGCCGTGTGTCTGTGTTTCGTAAAGCTGCTGTGTTCTCATGGGAACGTGGTTTCTCTCAGGACCTGACTGCCATTGGGGTGACCAAACCAGGTCATCGCAAAAAGATCTCCATAGAGATTGGAAACCTGAGCATCCCAGACTGGCTGCCGGACTACATGCCGGTGAGTTGCTCCTTGAGGGGGTGATTTGCATGGAGGCTAATCCCATCCCATATTCCTGGTGTATATCTAATAATTACAAGGTACCGCAGAGCTCTGCCGGTAGTCTTATAAGACCTGGGTTCTGCAGTCCTTGATGTATTGGTCTTGGCTGTTGCTAATTCCCCTCTTTAGTCGGACCTGAGCGAGTGGCTCAGCGCCATCGGGCTGCCTCAGTACCACAAGAAGCTGTCGGAGAATGGCTATGACTCCATCAGCATTGTGAGGGACATCACATGGGAGGACCTCCAGGAGATTGGCATCACCAAGCTGGGTGAGCGCCCTCGATTCCAAGCCAGCTTTCTTGCTGTCCTACGGGCTCTCGTATGAGATCCAGAGTCTGTTATGCTGGTGTCGTAATCTAGCTCCCTGCTGCTCTGCTTGGATCTCCTCAGGCCACCAGAAGAAGATAATGCTGGCGGTGAAGAGGCTGTGTGACATCCAGAAAGCCCACAGCCAGACGGAGGCGGGCCAGGGGACACTGCGCCGGAAGCTGCCCGCCGCATTGGACCTGGTGGCCATTGACCCCCTGGAGAGCGGGGAGTGCTCCTCACCCCACACGCCCAAGATGCTCACCTTCCAGGACAGCGAGCTGAGCGCCGAGCTGCAGAGCGCCATGTGCGGCTCCTACGGCGGTTGTCAGGACGGGTTGGCCATGCGGACGGCGGCGGCCATGTCTGTCAGCCAGGAGAGCATCGGCACGCGCTCGCGGGGCTCGGGACACTCCCAGGAGCCACCAGCTTCGGGGGCCAGGCGTAGCCGCTCTCAGGAGAGCCTGGGCAGCGGGGACAGCGGGGGGAGCCGCTCGACTGGCAGCCCGGGGAAGGAGCGCAACATTCCCGAAGGCCGTGACCAGCGGCAGGCTCTGCAGCCCAAGATGGCGCTGTTTCAGCAGACCGGCGCCACGCCGCCCCACACCCCCAGCAAGACACCAGGGTTCGTATACCCGCCTGTACCAGCGAAGCCAACGTCCGGAGGCTCTCCGGTGCTGGCTTACCAGAGCGCCCCCCAGGGTCCCACCGCCAGGAAGGCCTTCAGCTACCTGCAGTCCCACTGCGGCAGCTTCGAGTCGCCAGGGGCGCGCGGGCTGCCGGTGAACGGCGACTCCCCCAGGCCCAAGAAGCGCACCCAGAGCCTGACGCGCTATGCGCTGTCGGACGGCGAACCCGAGGAAGACGAGGTGCCGGCAGCCCCCTCGGGGACCCTGCCGTCCTACGCTACCCTGACGCGGCGGCCGGGCCGCAGCCAGCTAGCCCGCCTGCACTCCACTCCAGAGGGCACCGTTGGCCGCAGTCAGTCGTTTGCGATCCGAGCGCGGAGGAAGGGACCCCCCCCGCCGCCGCCAAAACGCCTGAGCTCTGCGAGCGGCGGGACCAGCTCTCAAACGCCCGAGGAAGCGGCGCCCTCCTGTGGCGTGGAGGTGGAGAGCGCGGCCAGCGTGAAGAGCATAACGGCCATGCTCGAGCCCATGGGGGCCTGTGTGGGGACATCCCCTGTGCCCCGCAGACCGGATAAGCCGGGACCAACGAAGGAGCTCTCGGCTACCCCAAAACCTACCTCCCCGGTGCCCCCTCCAAAGCCAGCGCTGCCAGCGGGGCTGAGGGAGCCCGCGGGAGGCCGGAGGCGTACGGTGAGCGAGCCGGCAGCCTGTGAGACTGAGCAGGGCAAGGCCGACCAGGGCAATGCTGACGGTGGTGTGGAGGAGGACGCCAGGGGCAGCCCCGACCTGGAGAGCTCCTCGTCGCCCCAGCACAGCTCCAGCGAATGCATCCCCTTTGCCGAGGAGGGCAACCTCACTATCAAGCAGCGACCCAAGATCGGTGGACCCCTGAAGCCGGACCCCAGTGGGAAAGATCCCGAGAAGACCCCCGCGGTCAAGAGCCCGGAAATCCCCGAGTTCAACCTGAAGGAGTCGGACACAGTCAAGCGGCGCCATAAGCCCAAGGAGAAGGATCCCCCAAAGGAGGAGGAGCCAGTTACCGGGCAGCCGAGCGGGGCACATGTGGAGAGCGATGACGCGGTCAGCCGGAGGATCGCCGAGATCGAGAAGAGCCTGCTCAGCATGGAGAAGGGGAGCTCAGCCGGACGGCCGCAAAAGCCCCCCCTCTCCCCAAAACCCGCCAGTCCTCAGAAACCCCCTTCCGCGCCTCTTCAGGTCCCTGTATCACCCTCAGGTAGCACCCACTGCATTGTTTTATATTAAATCTGTATTTTATACACTGCCTGGCCAAAAATAAGGTCGCCATTAGAATTTCAATCAGCAAATACTTAAAAGCCAATGACTGGATCATTATTACAGCTCAGTAACACTA
>JAODKN010000093.1:10486455-10499300 GCA_026774425.1 Petrocephalus zakoni
GGAAACAATGCATGGACCAATGTGCACCATAATGAGGGCTAAGGGCGGTCCAACGAAATATTAGTGTGTGTGACTTTATTTTTGGTTGTGCAGTGTATATTTAATGAACATCAAACAGTTCATTGGGCTGGGTTGCCGCCCCGTCCTGGGTTATTCCCTGGGTTATGCCCAGAGCTCGGCTGGAATAGGCCCCGGACCCCCTGATCTTGCATAGGGCCCCTCCGTAATGTTTCCTGTGCCGTCTGTGCCCATAGCTCATACACTGCCTGACCTCCTGATTTGCTCCCAAAAGCTCGAGTTCCCAGCGTGACCCTCAGCGTGGTGCAGAGCGTGGCCTTCACCGCCCCCCCGCCCGAGCTGGGCCCGTCCCACCCGCTGAGCCCTGGCGACTCGGCGCCGACGTCTCTGGGCCGGGAGCCGGGCCCGACCTCCAGCACAGTGGTGGTGGAGAAGCGCCTGGAGCAGACCAGCAGCACCCTGGAGGCAGCACTGAAGGCAGTGGAGAGGAAGCTGACACTAGAGGGCAGCACTGACAGGTGAAGGATGCCTCTGTAGCTCTGTAGCCAAACGCCACACGCAAGGCGGCATATGGGCAGCTGTGCTGAGTTTGTGTGCAAGACTGTAAAGGCTGTTAATGGTCCATAGAATTATATGCAGAAGAGGCTTATAAGCTGGATGTCATGTGACTCTGTCCTACACTGTCAACCCCCACAGTGCTGCCAGCATGGCGAAGTCAGCCGGAAACATCCTGGATGACATTGGGAATATGTTTGACGACCTGGCTGACCAGCTGGACGCCATGCTGGACTGAGCCTGCACCCTGCTATGGACCCTCCTGGGCTCTGCAGCCGTGACAATGGCCGACGACCGCTCAGCTGTCAGCCTAGGCTTTTCTGATTTTTCTTTTTATAATATATACATATGTTTAAATCTTTTTTTTATGCGCCATCGGGACACTTAAAACTATGGTGCCACAACGGAAGCACTTCGAAACGCTGCTGTCAGCTGGGGTGTAAAGAGGCCGCGTGAGAGCTGTGCTGCTCTGCAGTGAGGTGGGGGGCGGGCCGGACCAGAGGGGAAGCACCAGCTGGGGTGTAAAGAGGCCGCGTGAGAGCTGTGCTGCTCTGCAGTGAGGTGGGGGGCGGGCCGGACCAGAGGGGAAGCACCAACTAGAGTGACCTGCCAGACGGGACTGAAGAGGATTGGAGATGCAGGGTGATGGGGCTCGGGCAGAGAGATGGGGGGGAGGCCACGCCAAAGAGGGTAGCTATATGAGCCCCCCCAACCCCCCCAGCACTGGGATTGTTTTGTCAGTGTGCATGAACCTCGTTCCTGCAAACTCGTTTTCCCAGCAGCACCCGGAGCCCCTCTGCCTAACAATGTTTACGGTTTAAAATGTCGTGTTGCTCCATCACTTTAAAAACACAGGTGGGATGCAGGTAAAAATGCTCTATATTTCTTGTTCTGACAGCTAAAAGCCTTAGAAATACTACAGTATTAGGAAGTATTTTTCATAGTAAATAAATCATAATATAAAACTACATTATTGTATAATTTATAGCCTTGCTTATATTCTTGTTACCTCATGCTGATCTGAACGCCTATGTTAACGGCCTGTATTAGAGAGAAAGCTACTCCCAGGCCAGACCAAAACGTAACTCTGTTGTAATGCTACTCTTGAGGCAGCAGGGACTTAGGAACATAGAAAGCACAGAGGAGGATTCTGTGTTCCTGTTATGTAAAATATTTACATAATGGTTTTTCTATTTTATTTTCTTTTTAAAAAAAGGGAGCATCAGTTTTTTAGAACTGTTAAGTAAGTTCGACAAGTAAAAACATTATTGTTGATACAGAGAGCACTATTTTATTAGAAATAAGCACAATTATTCTGCCATAACTATTTCAGAGGGAACTTCTTCCCTCTTCCCAGAAGTTTCTTCAGAGTGAACACTAATGTATGACCACGTCAGGCCGCATATGATAAGTGACAGTATTTGCCAATGTTTCTCTGTCCTGTTCCCCATAGCCCACTCTGTGCTGGTGTGCCATTCAGCTGAATGTGGTTTTAGTGTAAGGCAGTGCAAGATTTGAGCCACAATACAGAATATTATAGTTCAGGAGTTCATACAATTAAAAAGCTTTATGTGGGAGCTAATACATTTGAGAAAATTTGAGAAATTTAACAAACTGGCTGAGGTGGTTGGTGGGCATCCCTGCTTAGACTGCTGCCCCCACGACTGAACCCCGGATAAGCGGCAGAGGATGGATGGATGGATGGATGAAAGCCTGCACTTTGCAATCAAGTTCGTGATCTCTGAAACAAGTAATTCTTCATAATTGTTCAATTCATTTTAAGGGTAAAAAGCTATAGTCAATTTTCTCTCCTTACTCCAGACAACTTGGTTTGTGACTAAAAAACTATTTGTTAAGTGCATTTGGAGAAATGAGATTTTAATTTAATTGACTTAATGAAATCAAGCTTTACCAATAAAGAAATCACAAGATGCAGGACTGAGAAACACTGATGCATAGAATAATATAGCAAATTAACAGGAAATTATATCCAGTGCATCTATCCATTATATCAAATAGTTTGTCAAATTCCACTTTGTATTGCTTTATATTTGTTAAACAACTGCAGTAAGTCACTGTGGTTATATCATGGTGATCAGGGTTTTCTCCAGTACATCTTGACAGTGTACTAGCTTTAGTTGCATTCAGACTGATCCAAGCTTTGAGTTTATCATCTCACAGTTGCAGTTCAAGCATATTTTGAAAAGTGATAATTCACCTGTGAGCACATAATTTAATACATAAAGATGGGTTTCACACACCTAAAATGGCTATGTAAAGTATATGTTTTTGACTCTTGCTTTTGCTGTATAGTTCTCCATATAGTGTCAGCATACTGTACTTGTTCCCTGTCTAACCATGAGCTGCTTCATTCCTCCAGTTAACTAGTGTATGCTCTGACTAACTGGTTTCAGTTGTGCTGAAACAGTTTAAGACCAGTTTTAATTAAGGAGCTGATGCCTGGCTGCTTGTATACAGCTGAAGCACCTTATGACAGATGGTCAAAATGCAATTCAATAAACCCGTATTGAATAATACAAATTGGTCCCTACAGTCTTCTTGACATTACACACACACAGGGCTGGGACCCAGCATCAGGCCCATGGTTTCCAATGACAGCACTGACAATCCCTCAAAGCTGCAGTCAAAATAAGTTTATTTCTGAACAGTTTTCTTTGAGTAAGATGCATGGCCTGTGAGAGGGGAAAATTACCATAGTAAAATTAATTACACTATTCATCTTCAATATACACAAACTGAAAATCACAATATGCTCATCCTGTAGACATGGGCATACTTCTCCAAAACAATATGTTCAGAAACATGGTCCAGTCCTAGCAGTTTAACAATCAATACAACATTTTAAAACAACTGAAGACTATTATACAGAAGATACTAAATTATTGATACTGGTTTAATAAAAAAAACAACTATGATTTGGGGAGCAGTGGGACGGTGGCTGTTACTGGTTGCCTTGGATCTCTGGGACTGGGGTTTGACTCTCTGCCCTGACTGTGTGCATGCACTCATGCACTTAAAATGCCATTATCATGTTCTCCTCATGTCGTGGAGTTTCCTCCCACAGTCCAAAAACATGCTAAATTAAATAGGATTTGCCAAATTGTCCATAGATGTGATTGTGTGTGTGTAAACGGTATGTCCCCTCCTATCAGATGGTACCCCATCCTGGGTTATTCCCTGCCTTGTGCCCACAGATTCTGGGATAGGCTCTGGACTCCCATGACCCTGCATAGGACAAGCAGGTACAGAAGACGGATGATCTGGGGAAGAAATGGTGCAATGGTACCATTAAGAACCACAATGAAAGGTCAAATATTACTCCTTTCACATTTTTCCCCCACTGAGTAAGGCCAGTTTTTCTGGCCGATGTAGAATTTTCAATCTTAAAACAATGCATAAAGATTTGGCTCAACAAATGCATTGTGCGGCCTATTGTGTCAAATGAAGGAGGGTTCAGGTCCAAGTTACTGATAGGGACTAGCCAACCGGAAAACAAGTCCTGCTGGGTTCTAACTGTGAAAAGGGAGCAGAGTTCAGTAATTAACATACTTGTCCTACCTGAACACTGTGCTGGTGGAATACACCATACGTTACCATGAAATATCCATGCGATCAACAACATCATCACCTTAAGACAGGGGATCTTTATCCCTTTTTTTAATCCCTTTATTCCATCCCAGATACCTTCCTAGTCTTGAAGCTATGCAACACTCCTGCATGAATCATTTTAACTTGTGCTAAGAAATTCCTTCTGGAACGAAACAGGCATTGGAAGAGGGGAAAACAAAGCAGTCACCACACCCTGTGGCCCCTGGGCACAACTAGGAGGAGCATCACCCCTGACTTCCTTCTGCGTAACTCCTATATGTAAATGCAGCAAAGTTATTAGTCCTCAGAAAAGACAGTGGCTCAGTTTTTATAAAAATTAACCCTTGAGAAACAATTAGCTGTACCATAGAGGACTGTAATGGTTCCACGGGCAAGATGTGAAAATTAAAAGACAAAAGAATAAAATTATTGCCCTGTTTAGATTTAACAGCTTAAAACTGAAAAGAACCCTTTCAAAGTAAGGGCAAATCATGGAATTAAAAAAAAATAAATTCAAACCTTCCTAAACAACATGCTCTATCAAGAAATAACTCAAAAATCACACACAGAACAGGGCTTCAGCACTCAAATCACTAATTTTAAATAAATTTCCCTCTACAAAGAGGATCTCCTACTCTTTTAAACACTGTGGATACAAATATAAAGATTATGGTCCCTACTATAGAAATATAGTGTCTTTCATTGTCACTGGCAGCTTGTATTTTAGCTGAATTGGGAATACATTTATTACACAGTGGAAATCACGGCAGGGGGGGGCACCCCGCTTCCCCAGTTTGACACGCGATGGGAAGGAGCAGCGGTCCTATAAGTTACTGAAGAGCTCGTTCCGCTTGCTCCAGTCCATGGGCGGGGCTCTCTTGTTGGAGCGTTTCTGATGCGCTCGCTCCTTGGCCTGCTGGAGGGACAGGGTGAGGGCCGGGCCTGCGTCCTCCGCCTTGCCACCTTCCTGAGGCACATGCACAGGCTCAGGACTTGGGATGGGCTGCTGAAGACAAGTCAAGGAGGAGAACGGCAGGATTACAGAAGTACAGTGTTTGATAAATAATCATGATCATTATCGCTTGTCATAATGGGAACAACCCCTTAATTTTTTAAACACTTAGGTCTATTTAGAGAGATTGTGAGTGTTTTGTTATGAAATGTAACGTAACGTATTTTCTTGGTTTGGCTTTAGGAATCAAAGTGGGAGGCCGACTGACCAATGGCGGCCTGACTGGGGGTGCGAGAGAGCGTACTTGTGTGCGAGGGCTCCCCGCTGGGGTCTCGGCCCTCTGCTGCGGTGTCTCTGTGACGGCAGCACTGCAGGGAATACTACTTGGTGGGTCAAGCGTCGTCTCCGGCTCTCTGGCCGTTTTCCCATTAACCTGAAAGGACCCAAGGATGGAGGATCAGTGTGGTACTTCAGGTATGAGCAGCTGGCAAGCAAAATGCCATTGTTAATGCATGGCTGATAAGTTATTTCTCAAAGAGAAAAAAAAACATATGGTTTAGGGCATTAGCATTCCACTAGGGGGCAGACTTGACCATACAAGGTCTACACATCTCCTATCCTTCCAATGAAGACAGAGCAAGTAGTGGGACTCTGATCTGCCATAGCTGACAAATCCAGAGTCTGGCTGCCAGTGTAGCCAGCACTCACCACCCCCACTATCAGCAAACCAGGAGGCCACATCGCCAATTACCAGTGTTACTTTAAGCAGAGGTAGATTTAATGAATTTTAAGAAGCCATAGAGAGCAGAGGTTTTACACTAAAAAATAAGGTGATGCTTTCAGAAATGTACACCAAATCTCAAATTATGTGAAATGAAAACCACAATTGGACTGAAATTCACTTAACTTCACTTTTCTTCCATGTCCTTCCTATTAAAAAAAACCTAAAGCACCACCATTTTGAACTTTACTACATAAAATTAAAAAATCTGGACAATGGCATGTCCAGTGAGATCTTGAGTTGAGTCCTATGGCTCATGCTGTGCGTATAGACTTGCTGAGGATTACATTTTAATAATGTATTCTTGCGGCGGTATGATTCTAGATCATTTTTCCCCATTTTGCCATAAAGCCCAGGCTTTTATGACACCGAGATAATCCACCATGCAGCTCCAGGCTACTCACCACGGTGACCAAAGCAGAGTCGGGCAAAGCCTGTCTGTCTTCTCCAATAGCTTATTAAATCGCCTGCCAAGGTGCTCTTCCCCAGTAGGGGACTCTTGGCACCCTTCTCCTGACAGGTGGCCCAAGCTCCCCCAGCCCCCCAGAGCTCATCTTCCCACCTAATTCACCGAGATTACCTCGGCTTTATGGGGCCGGAGCTAGAGTCCCCGCGGCTGGGACCAGCGTAGGTGCTGTATAGTTACATTATATTAGAGAGGAACAGGGCAGCACGAAAGAACGGGGGACCATAGCACCCCACAAAATTTCACATTCTAGTATCAATAGACTCATGCATGAAACTACGCATTTTACTTTCTAGCACCTTGCATTTTAAATAAGTGTCTCTAAAGACAGGCTAAGGATCTCTTCAAACAGGCCGCACATCGGAGGTATTGGGTGTGAGAAGCAGACGGGCCCCATCTCAAAAGGTGTGGTTGGGGTGTTTCAGTGGGAATAAAATTCTCTCCTTTTTCTGATCAGGAATGCAAAAGTCGAGCATTGAGCTGAGGTGCAGGTGGGGGTGTGAGCCCCGTGTGGGAAACATAGCAGAGTCCTCTGTCAATAACCACTAGAAAATGTCTGCAGTCGATTCCTTTACTCCGACACACTCACTCGCCATTACAGGACCTGACCCAATTCTGAAAACACGTCAGTCCCTGCATGCTTGCCCTCCATACCCGCTTTCCGCTGGCAAGTTTCCAAACTTACTTTCTAGATAAATAAACTAGATGCTTGGTCTGGCAATGTATCAAAAACAGTTTCAGGCAAAACAAAGAATCAGAATTAGACCAAGAAGTAGATTTGATCTAAGCTGTAGGTCAGTATCAGTAAGCATGTCTATAAAGGTTCCTCAGTCCCACAAACCTACAATTCCATTTCAGGAAACCTGTGATGTGGACTACTGTAAACTTTGGGCAAAGTGCCCTAATTCCGCACCCCACCCAAGGCCTCCCAAAGGGACTCTCTGCCTTTTGGGATGTCTCCAGTGCCTTTGTTTCTTTACAGAACAAAAAGTCTCATCAGGAACATGTCTACCATCAGTACAACACAGGCAGACAGATGCTCCCATTTCACAATGACACAATGTCCCATTTCAGCCAAGGGTTTCCACTTTGCACACTGTCACCTTTTTACAAATATTTGATGTCTGGGCTTTTGTGGGTCATTTGTGGATGAAATAAATGTACTCACCATATCCTCCGTCTCTCCATTGGTCACGGGCTCAGGCAGAGGTCCTGAAACAACAGAAGCGAAGATGGGTTATTCTTTATAGGGGACCATGACTCAGCCCGCAATCTCCCAGTACAACATGTGCAGCAGTTCCTCTATCCATGTGTGCTCCGGGGTCCACAAGCGCAACACATTTGCCATTTTAAAGGCTACTCCGACATATAGAAAAAGGTGGCACAGAGAGGGTGGATTGCCATGAAATAATACCCACACTAAAATAAACCTTTAAGCAGCTGTCTCGGCTGGTGAGTTTCAGATACAAGGCTTTCCGACTCAGACCAGGGGGACAAGAAACCCAGAAATCATTAGCCATGATAATAAATTATAAAACTGAAGCAAATTATGCATATTAGTACCACATGCCAATGGGTGAATGAACAAAGGGGAGACAACAGAACATACAGAAACTGCATTATATTTTGCCTAGAATCGTTGTTTATCACCCAGTGTAACTCATCAATAACCAGCTTTTTAAAGAGTGCAGAAAAACACAGGAAAAGGAGGGAGGCGGCAATTAGTATGAAAGGACGCACAATATGGACATGAGCCAGGGGTACGCTATGCTGCAGACACACAGACATTGGAAGAGAGGACTGAGAACTGGACAAGCCAATCCACAGGAAGGAAGCACATCCTGAGCCAAGTCTGGGGAGGGGGGCACTGTGACCACACACTGGTCACCAAGCCAGCAGAGACACTGAAAAATATTTCTCTTAGTTAATGTGTTCACATACCTGAAAGACAAAAGAAAAAAAACAACTACTGCACTAAGTGAACTTCAGTATACCTCCAACCATCTTCACTCAGCTTGGCTATGACTGATTACTAGCCAAAGGGTGACTTTCTCCTCAAAACAACTCTTGCCTCTAAATAACAGGAAGATTTGGAAACTGGGAGGTCCATGACCTGACCGTCAGCTAACTGAAAGAGTCTGGCTCCATCTATTCATTACATCCCATTTATCCGGACTTTCCAGAGAAATAGACACTTCCAAGCACAATAAAAATTCTTCTGACCAGTTACATAATAACTGATGTTTTTTTTTTTTTTTTTTAAACGATACTAAAATGATCTGTCAGGGACAAAAACAGATTCCTAACAATATTCCTAACACCCAGCATCTGAAACATCTTCTCTCAGGGTGTTTCCTATGCACTGTTGCTATGGCCACAGCTGGTATGTCTTATTCATGCAAGCAGATTGTTGTTGACAATATTCTGCAATGCATTAGCGCAAAGGTTTAATATTTAACCACAGCTTGAAGTTCCTCCGGAGAGTTTACCCTACTGTGTTCTTCATGACCAACGGGGAACCGTTACTGTGCCATAAAGCCTGAGAATGAAGCTGGAGGAATATCCGGAACCAACAAGAGACATATGTTCAGTGTCTCCTGAAGGATTCTTCCCATTAGATTCTTCTAGTTAACAGTCCCAACGTCAAAGCAAGAGAAACAGGCCTTCAGGACAGAATATATTTCTCTTTCAGGTGGTTCAATGTCGCAATGATGGAAAGTGTTTCAAAATGTATTCAGTGAGATCCTTTTCATATGACTGTTTCATATTCAAGTCATAAAAGGCCCCAGAAAGGAAGAATGGTAAAGCGCGAGAGCATTGGTTCTGTGCCGCTCCCTGTAAGCACACCTGTTACATGCTTCTCTGCCGGGGGGGTCTTGCAGCTCTTGAAGAAGTTGTCTGTCTCAGAGTCTACCACCAGTAGAGTGGTCTCGTTGCCCGCAGCCTTGATGGCCGCGACTACATCGGAGTGCTGCTTCCCTTCCAAAGACATCCCATTAACCTGGGGGGGGGGCAGAAAACACACTCAGAGAATTACCCAATGTCAGAGTTAGAAACATTATGCACCAAAACATCAGTCGCTAAAAAAAGAAAAAGTCTTTTACAAAACAGTAATATTTAGCTGGGTTACTAAAACTAAAAGCAGTCGGGGTAAAGAGACCCTTCGGTTGCAAAATGGACACCATTTCTGTCAAGAATTACAGTGGCATGCACTGCAAATAAAATCGGAAAAGGAGATATGATCCATGCTGCTAATGTTCTTAAAACTACTAATTTTGTTGTGATATGCACATGAAATGTAACCAGTCAATGTCAGAATGTGTCCCTGAAAGTCCTCCTAGACCCAGAGGGTTAACAGAAAACTTCAGCCTAAGAGCGCGATGGACAGACACGGCTTTGTGGAATGGCCTGGTAAGAAAGAACAGTATGAAAGGTCCCCGTTGTCTCCTAGAAGCCTTAGCTGGTATTTCTCCATGGACATTGTCCATTTACTTCACCTGAACATTAGCTAAAGGAATTTATCTACAACTGCTAGCTACTGTTAATCTCTTACAACCTAAAGACAGCTGGCAGGAGTTAAATATCTGCTGACATAGGACTATTCCAAGTTAAATGTTTGCCACATTTATTGTGGGGGTAATAGATCACTCCTTTTATGGTACCATTACAACCGAAACCAGCACCATGGAAGTGCTGCATTATCTGCAGTTCAGCTAGGAGACTGACAAATGCACGTACCGAAGGACGACCTTTGGTTGACTTTTCTCTCAGTTTATAAAATTGTCGGTCTAGCATGTCTGAATTATGTCAGGCTCAACTTTGCCTTGACATAGCCCGGGATGATAAGAGAATTACGCATTCTTACAGGCATGAACTGCATGGTTAAAATCCTATTAAAGAAAGTGCAAGCAGAGACATTTCGTCACGTTAACCAAAAGAATAGACAAGGCTGAATAAGTTGCCCAAATAACTGAATTTTGTCTCAAAATACAGGAATAAATAAGGGAAAATATTTTAGTAAACTCAAAATCTATAACACACATTTCCTGAGATATAATATCGGTCCTTGAATAATTGTATTGAGCCAATGAGGGTTGCTAATAAACACAGGCTGGACTAGCAGAAATCAGCGACAGCTAAGCTAATCACAGCCGCTGTAAACAAAATAAAACATTGGCCATGGACTTCACTGCAGCAGACAAAGGACACAAGCACAGTGCTTCCCAATGTCAGGATTCAATGGTCACCATTATCAGTTCACCTTCCCATACCTCCAAGACTGAAATCCTCTTTCTATTTTATTAATCACAGAAAGGCATACCCCCATAGAAAGGCATAACACCACTAGGGTTGTAACGGTATGAGATTTTCACGGTATGATAATCGTCTCAGAAAATATCACGGTTTCGCGGTTTCAGATGAAATGTAACAACTTTTGTTTACTAAATTAAAACATGGGCAAAAAAGCTATACACAACAGTAATATATTTCAGTCATTACTTCTTCAGGCTAAACCAAACTTATTTTTGACAGGTTGTACTAAACACCTATGAGTTTTCAGTTAGTGTATTTGATGATTATTATTTTTAAAAAATTTAATTAAAAAATGATCATTAAGTGTTCTCCGAGAGTAGCTCTGGATATGTTCATGTGTTCACTTCACATAGTGAGTGAGACGGCAGACGCTTTAAAAACCATGAGCATCATGCAGTGGTGGTTTTAGGCATGGGCGAACGGGGCAGAAGTTTTTAGATAGAATTAAAACTAACAAAAACAATTGTGTACGTTTTTAGTAATATTATAACTCCCATCCGAGAGGAGTATTTGTCAGCTTACTGTGCCAACGGTATTGCCTGAAAAGTTTGTTCCTGCGTTCACAAA
The DNA here is from genome assembly GCA_026774425.1 of Petrocephalus zakoni. Taxonomy (NCBI): domain Eukaryota; kingdom Metazoa; phylum Chordata; class Actinopteri; order Osteoglossiformes; family Mormyridae; genus Petrocephalus; species Petrocephalus zakoni. Next base: position 10,497,718 of record JAODKN010000093.1, read on the forward strand.
TAGGGCAGCGATCTCACCGCATTGCTATACAGATCTGCGGTACCGTAAAATATGCGCATGCGTACGCAGATCGGGCAGGGACGGCCGAGCCGCCACTAGTGATGATGGCAGAGAGGTAAGAGATCGGGAGTGCGGTTCTGCTTCACTAGAATCAATGCGGACAGTGCACGCTGCCAAAGGTGCAACAGGTGTTTTGCGTGTAAATTAAGGCATTAAAGGCTTTGCATAAAAGTAATTTATGTTTGTTTTACACTTCCCTTATCGGAAATGTTTAAAACATTGCTGTATTTTTTGTGAAATTTTATTTTGCATTACACATTTCATGTAAATTTGTTAAATAATAATGCAAATTTGTTGAATAATAATAGGGATTTGTTAAATAAATCTGTTCATTATGTTAATTTGATTTATTCCTCACAATGTACCGATAATACCGTTAAAGTACCGGGCCGATAAGCAGCACTGGAAAGAGTAGTAGTACCGTTAAAATCTTAACGATACGCATCCCTAGGTATGGGTGGAGTCTAAGCCGTCAAGTGGAAAGAAGTTGCATATACACGGCAGCGCGGGTGAGATCTGGTTTCTCCTTTTTTTTTTTTTCAAAACCGCGGATAAGTAAATGTGCGTGATATGATAATCGTACGTGTCAATATCACAAACCACCATACCGGTATAGCGTTACAACCCTAAACACCACCAAAAAAAATAAAAATCAAAGCCGTCTTCAGGAAATCCGGGGTGGGTTGGAAACGGTAAGGGCTCTAAAGCACTGTGAAATGGCTGGATCAGAGTGCCATTTTTGCCACTGTAACACCCGCGTGGCTGGGAGGGTCTGCAACACAGAGCGCTGATGAGGATCCACTCTGCTAATGTGGGAGGGAGGCCCTGAGGTGGGCCTTTGGAATTCCTCCAGGGGCCTTCTCAGAGAGATGGCAAGAGCTGGCCCCGTGCACACTTGCAGGGAGCTACTCGCAGATGCTCCATTACGTGGCACAGCAGTGCCTTTCTGACACTCCATTAATATGTAGGGCTCGCCAGCTCAGTGAACGCACCCTTATACACACACGGCTCACTGAAGCCGTCACAGACTGTAAATAATCTTCCTGACATTTTACTTAGCCTGCATATTGCAATAGCAAGTGTGCGTGTGTATAAACGAGTACAGACTGAAAACAAACAATAAAACCCACTAGCAAAGCTCTCTATGTTGACACAGTAAAAACTTCACAAAACAACAATGGTGGATACACCATGATATGACTGATGACAAATATTTAAAGAGTTTAAAACTTTATGACGAGCACTGTTAATGGTGGTGCTTCATTAACTAAAATGTCAACCTATGTTAGGAAGTACCATTATCATCGCAGCAGTACTGCCATAACAGGCATAGTACCCTATAAAATGTGTTTATCGAGCTGCTTTTCAGTCACTGATATGAAGCCATTTTTAAAACAAAAGAAAAACGGACTAAAAAACAACTGCTCTTATTTAAAAGCTTAAGCTAAGGAATGAATGTGCGACAATACAATAGATTAAAGTAATCGTTTAAATGTCTACTGAAAAATATACATAAATCACCA
>JAODKN010000093.1:10505962-10523178 GCA_026774425.1 Petrocephalus zakoni
CGAGCACCTTTCGGTTGGTAAAGGAGACAGGCACGAGCACCTTTCGGTTGGTAAAGGAGACAGGCACGAGCACCTTTCGGTTGGTGACGGAGACTGGCACGAGCACCTTTCGGTTGGTGACGGAGACAGGCACGAGCACCTTTCGGTTGGTGACGGAGACAGGCACGAGCACCTTTCGGTTGGTGACGGAGACTGGCACGAGCACCTTTCGGTTGGTGACGGAAACAGGCACGAGCACCTTTCGGTTGGTGACGGAGACGGGTACGAGCACCTTTCGGTTGGTGACGGAGACTGGCACGAGCACCTTTCGGTTGGTAAAGGAGACTGGCACGAGCACCTTTCGGTTGGTAAAGGAGACAGGCACGAGCACCTTTCGGTTGGTAAAGGAGACAGGCACGAGCACCTTTTGGTTGGTAACGGAGACTGGCACGAGCACCTTTCGGTTGGTGACGGACTACCATTAACTTGTTAACTGCTGCTGGGCGGCTGTACCGTTTCTTATCTAATATAATAAGAGTACTTTTCGCAATAAAAAGACAGGAAATCTTTTCCCTTTCAAAATGTGACAACAGCCAGAAAAGAAAGAGCTCACAGCTTAATGTGAAGGCAGTACTTGCGACTTAAAACTGTCAAGACTTAAGTTTTATAAATATATAATGGACATAATTGAAAATGAATTTTACAGCGCCATAAAACCTTGACAGCAATTCAGTTTAAAGAAACAGTTTTAAAGAACAACTGATGGCACTGACAGCTCTTCATATCCTGCTTTGTGACATTTCATTCAACAGTCAGTGCTGAGTCTCTAGCAGGGCTATTTGCATTTGAATGGGTGACTAAGACTGTGAAGCCGAACAGGCTGCCATGTTTCCGTCCTACAGATGATTCTTAGCCTAAGTAAACAGGCAGTGGGCACAGATGCAAAATTGGCCATAAAAAGCTTCACTAGAAGCTATAAAAGGGAAGCGTCTCCAAAGGCCCAGTATGTTTAAAGCAGGAGGCTAAACATGGATTATAGTTTTACCCATTTATGCAGAAGGATATTTATGGAACAATTTCAGGGTACAGCCTAGGGCATATGATGGGCTGGTAAAATTAAGAGGTGCGGGAATGTAGAGCGGCATCAGCAGAAAGGGAATTAAATAGCAAGGTCATGTATGGGTCATTCCATTCTAATCCAGCACATGCCCTCGGAATCACAATTTCTGATTTTGATGAAATTTCCCCTTTCGAAATGTAGCACATTAATTACACTGCAGGTAACAAAAAAGATCATTAAGTGCGGCAACATTTTTACTACTGCAGCTACAAGGCTCATTGGAAAGCACAAACTTTCAACTTTTGCATAAGTTTCAAGTTTCATCTTGCCAGTTTTTACTGCTATTGGTTAATTTTTTGAAAAGTAAATGTGTATGTTTTTGGCCTTTCCAATCAGATATAGTTGAGCCACGTAGCTAACAGTAAAGAAAAAAAAACAACTTCTCATGGCATTCTGCTTAGGATTGAGGTGGACATGGAGACAGTAGTATAAGGCATGCTCCACTAACCAAATTTAATAAACAAAGGATACGCTGCATCTACACCGATAGCTAACTTAGGGGCATCACAATACGCATCATTAATATTTTAGGCATACTACCAACGTGCTTAGTAAATTATGGGTGTAAGTAAATGTCCATATAGTTCTGAAAAAACCTGGTGTTTGTTGAGTATGTGTCAGTACAACAAAAAATGTCCATCAAAAATACATTTCAAAACTTTAAATTTATTGCTTACCTTTTCCAGAGCTGATTGGTTTTATTGTGGTTCAGAAACTCTTTCTGGCTATTCGGTCCTAAACTTTGTCCTTCAACTCTGGACGTTGGAATCTGACCAGTAAGAGAACTGCAAACAATCCATTGCCACGTTAAATGCTGAGGGCCTGAGGGACTATATGAGAGAGATCTTAAGGCAAGAGTTTCTTCATGGCCTATACCTCAAAAACAACAGAGCCACAAAGTGAGATTATAAACATGTTAAAAGATGACATTATTATAAGCATGTCGCTTGCTTGTAAGGGCTTGACAGTAACTGAAGAATTTCAGGTTCGGAACCTTGTTCAGTGTTATTTTCCACAGTTCAGGACAAAACTGAGGTCACTCACTGCTTCAGTTACAATGACAATGAGATATTTAAACTATCCTTGTACTTTAACTGGAATTTATACCATTACCATCACCACAAAGTCAGAGTAAAAAGCAGAAAAAGTTTATATGTCAGTAGAGTATTACACAACCTGCTGCCTTTTTCTGAAGGAAGCTTTACATAATCTTTTCAAAGAGATCCTGCTGTGCACTTTCCTGAGACAGAATGAGCTCAATCATTAATTTATTCATCATTCATTTACTTACACGTACATCATGTGCTTACCATTAAGCTCTTCCAGTACAAAGATTAAAAAACAGGAGTTCACTTGTTTACTAGAGTTACGAGCTGGACCAGGGTTCATAAGAAGAGGGTTAGTGACAGCAGTTTTAAGCCTAAGAAAAGGGAATTTTACATATAGTGAGAGCAAACACAAAGACATTCTTCGAGTTGTACACGGAAATTGGTCAGATTTCACAAGAATAAATGTCAGCTCGACAACAATGATCTGTTCAAGAGAGCCAAATGCAGCTCCGGAACAGTTCCCAGCACCCAGTGAGCTAGACAGAGGGAGAGGAGTGAGAGAGAGAGCCCCACCCCCCACCTCAACAAGTGTTATTCTCCTGTATACTAATGGCGACCAAATCTGTAGGCCGGTAGTGACCAGGAATACCTGAGCAAACGCACAGAAAAGCAGAAAACAAGCAAACACACTAATGGTGAAACACACAGAATAAGCATAGGGACGTAATACTAGGAAGGCCATTTTAAACGGCTTTAAAACTCTCTGCTATTCTAGATATCCAGAATTCCCATGTCAGGCAGGGTCTACTAAACCCTTCAGTACTGTTACAATGGCTTTACCTTTAAACTGAGAACTGGCTAGGCATAGATTGAGGGTCATGGTGACATTACCTCCAAATAAAGATAACCTCAGTTATTTGCATATTCATGCTTTTCCTCCATAAGTCTCGACATAATTAAGTTTGCTTCAACGCAAAATGTTTCAGACCTCCCATTTAATTCAAACAATACTTAAAAGATCATTCCATTATAAGCAAGGCTAATTTATTTTAATTACAGAAGTATTCAATAGACAAATGCTAACCAAAATTCAGTGAACTGGTTAACTCGACAGTTCTCTCCACATACCAAACGATGGTTTATTATTTAAATCAATAAATAAATGGAAAAGTGGTTTAAATATTATGATGGATACTGCAGTCTGTCCCCATACACCTTTTACAAGATAGTCAGATCTAATTAAGAAATCGCTCCTCATATTTTATAGAATAGTATTTTTCACGCAATTAACTTCTTTACAATTATAACAATTGATAAATAATACTGTACTAACAGTCAGCATCCTTTTCCGGGTCATTAGAAGCTGGTTTGTTTGACAAAGACTTTATAAACTTTTCTGGCACACGGGCAGACAATGGGACAATCTCAGCCTTGTCTTGCATCCCATGAAAGATAACACAAGATCCTATTTAAGGCTTCACGCGCTGTTGCCTCCATCACGGCCTAATTCTCTCCAGACAAAAACACCAGAGCTTAGGAAGTGCTAGATGCAAGCATGCAAGATGCCACAATCAGAGGTCCATTGTGATTAGAGCAGCACATCAACTTAAGTTTTAAATGTAAAATGTATTTGCCTATGGAACTCATCACAGAGTCAACAGCTCAAGGGTACCAGCTAACTGACCAAAAACATTTGTCAATAGGCCAGTAAGTGCAAAAGACTGAGTAGCATAGTATCTAGTAAGCTATTCATTGAAAAATGTGCATGTCGGGGGTACAGAACAGCCAATGCTAATAGGCACGTTGCCCCAGGAATCCGACCGGGGCCCTGTCATCTGAATGAGATGATCTTGCATCAGGGCATAATTCCAAATAACTGACACAGCAGCAGGAACTCCCTAGTCGCTTCCCAAAGAGCATGCAGACTCCTTCCAGATTAAAGATACACACATAAGCCAGGCTTCCCCTTGCCCACGCCCTCTTTCCTAAAAATAAATTTCCTCTGGGATACACGGATCAACAATGGATGCATACTTTTTGGGAGATTTCTTTTGAGGTGGTTCATCATGTTGCCATTTGAAATCTGAACCTTATCTTGCCAAACAACTCTTGTTTGCGCCATGCTGGTTTTGGGAAATGCAAACAGGTTCCAAAATTACTGCATAACTAGCGCCTCAATGAGCACCACGCCGCTATGTTACCAAACAGGGAATGTAAGGTCGAGGGCACTGCTTACCGTTTGCCATTAGCGGATTACTGGTGTCGAAACGGATTTTGCTGACAAAACAACCTTAGGTGTGTGTATGAGCCATAGAACTGCAACTGAAATAATCTATATTGTGGAGACATTTTAATCGTTCATGATCCAAAATCAAATTGCACATCCCTACCTCCACCAGTCATGTGCCGTAAAATCTCCTGACAAATGAAATTGATGCCCCGTTTGTTTGCCGTTCTTCCAAATTATCAATTACAGTATACATTTCACAAAATGAGACTGGGTTAAAGGTTATGCGCAGACTACACTACATATGGTAAGTATTTCTGGCATGGTTTCTCTCCGTCATCACAAAAAGCATCTAGATATGGAATCAGAGCTGTGTCAGGCTCATCTCCAGGATCTGACTGCCCAGGATCATCAGCAGTGGTTGTTAAGTCTGATTGTTCCAGCAAAGGACGGGGCTTCCCTTGATAGATGACATACTGATCATGAAACTGACAGAAAGTCAGATGAATACGGGCAAATCCTGAATTACAGTTTTTTAAGCTATTTTCATCCATCCATCATGCTTAAGAAAACAAAATATTTTAACCTTCCAAGCACAAGTCTAATGTGTACAAAAAGAGCAGGATGCTTAGTTCAGGCCACAAGTGGCTCAGATGTCAGGGTGGCTGCGGATTGTCTCATTTCCATAAGCGACAGCAGCAGCGAAAGGTGCCAGACAGTGGAGGAAAGCAGACACCCTGAATTACACAGCCTATGTCACACGGACTGCGGGATTAAAAATGCACACGTACGCACACGATGACCGGACATGACAAGCTGGCAAGGCCTCAGCAAGACGTCTTCCAAAAACAAGCGCTCGCTTTAAAGAGATGCTGCACGTACGTTTACATTATACATTATACCCCTAAGCAGAGGTAAATCATTGTTTAGGTAAAATAGCCAAAGTCTGTCAAGAAGGATTTCATAGCAGAAATGTAGAAGTTTATGGAAAGCAGACAACTGGCAAATGGCCGTGGGGGGGGTTGGGTGTGCAGCTTCCAAAACCTTTTCCCCCTGAATTTTTCCAGTACAGATACACAGACAGCTTAGAATACATCTGAAGAAGATGCCAGTGGGCAGGAGAGACTTATTAATATTTATTCCCATCCAGCTGCAAATAAATGAGAAATTCTAATTACCACAGAAGCTTAAACCCCGATACAAAAGTCGCTATACAAACGCCTCAAAAAGCCCAAACAACTGTCAAATAAATTTGTAACAGTTCACTTTAAACTGACAAGACAGGAAAGCGGCACAAAACTTGATACGCTTAAAAATATTACTGAAAAAATTCAGTCTGGGCACAAAAATGTTATAAAATTTGAAAAAAATTGCAATGATTGCTTAGGATACCACTGTACCTTCTGTGAATTAATAATTACATGAGTACCAATGCAAAACTTCAGCAGTCAAACAAATGCACAGGTCACGAGTTTATGTGGTACGGAAATGCTTAATCAGTACCAAGGGCTGGAAAAAAGTAACTCACAATGTGAGCGTAAATGCCAATGGGCTCTTAGGAGACATCACAGGACAATAATTACTTTAAAAACAAACGTCCCTACTCTTCAAACTGATGATAGATTTCCACGAATGTTAAATATTTCTCAGGTTAAATATTCTTACTCACCTAATCTTTAATGTATGACAGTTCATTTTATTATAAAACATATTGAATGTGTGCATATAATCTTTCAGTTTTTATCTTAACAGATGTACTTGTGCTCATAGACTCCTCTGGGAGAATCTGAGTTGGAGAAGAGTCCAGGAGCTAGCAGAGGTTCTCTGGGGTGATCTGTGAGGCTCTTGCTTCGCCTATTGACTTCTCCTTGCCTCTCCTTTTTGTTAATCCACAGGCACACAAAGCATACAGAATAAACACATCCTCTCCATGCGGCTATTGCCACAGCAACTTTAAGGCCGTCTCCAGTAAGGTGTGACAGGGGGCCAGCCCTAGTTATGCTGTCCAGTTTACACCTCCCTGGATATTTTTCAGAATGGGCCTGCCTAAAAAACTCGTTTAACCACAGGGCAAAAAAATATATATATAATATTGCAGCAAAAAAAGAACGAAAATTCTGGCATTACCACACAGCACGTTCTATCATCACTGAGGAATGTGATGCGGCAAAACACGTCACCTCGCGATAGCATCAGGACCACACCCTGTGCCGCAGCTACCCTGCAAATGGCCTTTGGTTTTTCTCCCAGGAGTGGATGAGGAGCAGGGTGTTGGCACAGTGGCTCTCGTCACAGTGAACTGGAGTCTCACCTCCTCATCTTTAAGCGCTCGCAGTGCCAAACGGGAAGCACCGGTGTGGTAACGAGAAAATGTCGATGTGAGAGGTGTGGACCACACCCTCATGGAGTACAGGAGCACAACAGCGAGCGTACGTGTGACATACCGCGCAGCAGCCACCATCACTTATCATATTTTAAATAAATGTGGCATCCAGCACAGACAGTGCAGGAAGGTCTCCCTCTCCATGTTATTACGAAAAGAAGGAGGAGCTGTTTACACCATGATATTACAAAAGAGCTTGCCTATGCAGAAGCTTGCACTGGCCTGACATGAACAGCAAACAAGCCTGGGTGCGTGACCCGCAGGCCACGAATCTGCCGAAAGCTTTGCAGCTCTTGTAAAGGCCACGGGAAGCAAATGGGAGCTAACAAACCACAGATTCATTTACATGGGTCGCGGCACTCTGAGCAATACAAGACCAAGCCTCGTTTCACCCTTGGTTGTTTTCATTCATTTATTTATTTACTTACTTATTTATTTATTAGTTCAATTGTGTGTGTAACCTGACCATGAGAAAGCAGATGCTTGCCTCCTTACAACACTGCCATATTGCCAAATTTAATACTTTTTTTTTTTATTTAAACTGCTTAGCAGACAATGTTACCCAACATGTTAATGTCCATTTTTAATTTAGTAATTAAATGACAAGCAAATTAATCTATGTAATTAGCATTTTAAACATAAACCTGCTGCTTTCATTGTTTAACATATACTCTCCTAGTTACCCTGCCCTGTACCGTATGGCACTGTCCAGGTCTATCTAGAAGCACATGGTAGTAGGGTGAGCAAAGCTGACCAGTACACTGCGCAGAATCAGACAACCCCGGATAATTCAGCTCTCACCCACAGCTGAGGAGCTCAGGCGGTGAGAGGATTTAGGCCAAGTTACATTGCAGGGGGAACAATCAGATCAGGCTACTGGGAGATGGTTGAAAGGTTTGAAGATCAGGCAGGGAATTTCAATTAATTCACTGCAGCAAGTGTCAGTATGGTTTGTTTAAGGGCGGCAAAGCTTATAACTGGGCGCATAATAAAAGAAATGAAAGCAACTACTTTCCTAAGACTGGATTACGTATCTTTACGCAAGGCACCACATAAATGAATCCTTAAAAATCACCTACTGGATTACTTGGAAACATTACAGTATTTTAGCAAGTAGAATAATAACTACCAACATCCACTTACCATCAATCACAAAGCACAGCAGCAGTTAATAACAGCAGCTTGCAAATGTTGCAAAGCATGACTAGGTTAGCATGGATAAGACTTTTCCAGGACGAATAAAAAAGAAGAGGCTTCCTTACTGGTTATGCTACACTTCCACGACCAAGGTTCCCTGTGGAGAAAACAAATACCAGCCTGCCAGGCAAAGTCAAAGATAATTTCACTTTCCTTAAACAAATCAGTTCATCCAAAGACGGAGACATGCAGTCATTTTCTCTTTGTGCCAAAATTAAGAGAAATGATTGCATTGTCTTTTTTAACCCGTACTACACAGGAAAATGATCGACCAATAAAAATGGCATGACTTCTGCAAGTCTGGTTGCATTTCAACATGCATTTCTATTTAAGAATATACTGAGCATCTGAAGAAAGGAGACATGATAAAAGCTGTTTGGAATCCCTTGCCCCATGCATTCTAAGTAGAGATGCATGATATATTGGTTAATGTACTAGTATTGACTGGTATTTATTAAAAATTAAGCTATCAGCATCAGTCTCGTTTCATGTATCTTGGCCAATATTTAAACTTCATCAATATTCAAAGTTAGCAGCCCCAGAGCTAGCGACAATTACTAAAATGATGGCAATGACAGCATTGGACTATCAGCCATTTTCCATACTGAAGCATGAAGGATTTCGTCAACTCACATCACTTAGAAAAGATCTCAAAGTACCGGTCACAGACAAGTTTTTAATTCATAATTAAATATGGCTTGCAGATACAGGTAAAAATAAAAAATGCAAGAATATTCTCGCATAAATATTCATACTGGGAAAGAGGCTGTTACAGGGCTCTGTAATATTAATAGCTCAAAACTTAATCATTTATATAAGATGCTAAAGCTAAGTGGCATTTCACAGTTGAGCAAATCCAGTGGGTAACTACACTAGAATGGATACAAGATCAACCACCAAATTTCAACAGCAAATAGCACCTCAACCACATGTAGCTTCACAAGTCACCTTCTTCAGGAACAAGAGAGAACATTAACAAAAATGCAGAGCTATTAAGCCAAATGAGAATTAACCTTTAATGTTTCTTTCAACCAAGACGACAAAAAAAACACTTAAAGACATCCCTAGCCTACTGCCATTTGGTTTTATATAATATCAGAATCGGGCCAAGGAAACACCAAGTGCTCCTTAAGGGGGGCTTCGGACTCCCCAGCTGACCTGATCCGCTTCTCTGGAATGTGGGGGGGCGCCATAGAAGGGGGGGGGGAGCTCTCCCAGGCCCTGCACACGGAGAGCTCAGCTGGATGCCCGGCCTGATAAGGCGATACCACTGACCCTTTAGGACGGGCTCCCTTTGCACTCCCTCCCGCATACCTCCGGGCTCCTTCTCACAGGCAGACTTATCTGCGGGATGTGGGGTGGCTGGTGCGTGTGAGAGGCACACAGACGTGATCCATCTTCACGCTAGGCACTTATTAATAATATTAATAATAATATATCAATAATAATAATAATAATGATTGTTATTATTTATTGACCAAATTTTATCATCATTATTAATAATAATAATGATAATAATCTAAGCACCAGTCTGCAAACTAAACCGCCACTAATCCTTTCCGCAAATCCGAAACTCCGAAGGGCACCCAGCCGACCCGCTTCCCAAACGGGACGGAGCCCGCGGAGGCGGCCGGCCGCTCACCCCGCCCAGGCTGCCGCCGAGCTGCTCCTCCGGCGGGACCGCTCCGTTCTCCTCGGGGAGCGGCGGCGCGCCGTCCCGTGCGTCCGCCCCGCCATCCGGCAGCGGGATGCCGTCGCCCGCGTACTCCCTCAGGCACCTCAGGCCGCGCTTCCTCAGCAGCTCGTCCGCGTCCTCGTCCACCACGACGAGCTCCAGGCCGGCGGCCACGGCCCGTATGCGGGACACCACCTGCTGGTGGCTCTCCGCCTCCACGTTCTCGCCGGCCACGAACACGAGTCTGTCCCCGGCGCGCAGCCCCGCCGCCTCCGCGGGAGAGTCCGGCTCCACCAGGCGAATGAACTGGCCGGACTTGGACTTCTCTCCGTGGAGGTGGAAGCCGTAGCCATGGGCGCCCTTCTCCAGGACGCACAGCCGGGGACGCGGCGCGCCGGACGCACTCATCTTCGGGCAACTTCTCTGTTCCTCCGGGGAGACGCGAAAGTGCCGCAAGAAAGTGATTTAATGTCCAACTGAAGGTGGGAAGAGTTACGCGTGGATCAGCTCCGCCCCCCGGAGTCCCGGAGTCCGTCGCAGTGAGAGCAGAACACGGAGGCACAGCGACAGCGCGGCCGTCCCGACCCTCCGAAGCCGGGACTGCCCGCTCCGGGTAGTATATAAAACGGCGTGACGTAAGGCGCGCTGACAGGCGACGCGCCAATCAGCGGCCCGCGTCGGGAGGACGCCGCCGCGCGGATCGCGTCACCGGAGCGGCGCGTTCCGCGCTCCGGGTCGCTTACCGCGCGCCCCCGGTCACAGAAGTGCGCGCCGCCGCGACGCCTTTCGTCTGGAAAGCGATTAAAAAAAAACTAAAAGTATGAGACTTTCAACCAATGAATTTCACCTGACAAAAAAAAAAAAACAAAGATCAGGATAAAATTTAGTAATAATCCTAAGGCTGAAATCTAGAAATGGCAGATTTAATGAAATAGCCAAGATATGGAAACGTATGTATAATTTACATTTCTTTTATTCCGTTTTATTTTTTTTTAATTGGTTACCTCAACAGGCGACTTTCTTTTGACAGTCAACTGAAGAAATATATAGTATTGTAAATATTGTTTTCTATAGTGGCTTTTCATGGGTATTGAAAACCAGTCAATCAATACACAGTTCCCAGAAAAAGTCATCTAATATTAAAAAGGTCACAGAAAACAAAAATAGCACAAATAGTAATGGCCAATATTTTAATAGCACAAAATACATGAAAATGACTTGGCGTTCATGCCACCACTTAGATTCCCACTGTGCAATAGTGCATTGGGAGCAGTCGGAGATACATACAGGAAAGTGTCTATAGATCAATGACATTGAAATACCTGAGAACCACCAGCAGAAAGTCACAGGTAAAAGAGGACATAAAGGCAGATATTTATATCAGTCTCACTGAAAAACAGATCTTAACAAAATATACATCTGTTTCTCATTGAACTCTGTAAACATTTCTTATCACCAGCAAATGTAATTGGAAACCTGGGCTCCTGTGGTTGGAACAGGGACAAACCATCGCAAGAACATGACTAATACATAATTAAAATGAAAACAAGGACACACCTAAATCCCTAGCACTATCAAAAGGGTTAACAGGACAAAATGTCAAAGGTGAATCCATTTAAATCATATGCATAAATGTGTGGCTTAAATGGGTTTAGAACATGTTGATTATTATAAAAATAAGAAAAATCTTCAGGGGGAAATAAAACCATGACATTCGAATTGAAACAAGTATGTTCCATCAAAACTAGAATTTTGCAGGTACTTTAGAAATAAAGCAAATATCCGCCATAGACATAGCTGAGTATTTTTACCTATTTCTCCTCTGTTAGGATTTCTTTGGCACCATCAGAGTACCAGGCCCTGTCATACTGGCACACTGGATGTTACTCTAAAACTGTCATCGTTAAATAACAGAATGTGTTCAAATTTGCAAGAGACACCACCTGGAGAGACGGCGTAATATGAATGTAGCTTCTTACCACAAACTACAATACAAATCTACAACTGTAAAGTAAAAGGGAAAGGCTTGAACAAATACAACATAAGCCACCTTCATTTAATCTCCATCTTACAAGCTCAGCCAAAAGAATCACGTGCACTAAGAAAGTCAGCGACAGTTTTAACTGACAAACATGTATGGTGAAAACAATAAATTAAACACGTTATGCGTCACTGGAATTCGTTCATTTGCAAGTTCACTTTAAAGCAATTATACATCTCTGGTATGTGGAAACTCGGGAGGATGTGTATCAAATTCCGGTTCTGTAAGAGTGCATTCTGGTGATGAAGAAGGAAAAAAAAAAAAAGTTTCCTTGAAATACAACAAGTTACAAAACCTATTAATAATACTTTCTGGCTGGTGACCACATCCATCTTACTTGGCAAATTCAGCCCAAGCCTTATCCAGCAGTATGGCATGCTTCCCATGTCTGCACTATGGGGGTGTCAGGCAGACATGGGATCATGCACTGCAATCTTTCCCATCCATAATGTGTCAGATCAGACTAGGGAGAGAGCAGGTGACACCCCTCCCCGAATCCCCTGCTCCCCGGCCTGATCTGATCGTCTGTCCTTGTGGTGGCACGGGCCCTTCCCTGCAGCCCTCCAGCTCCCCGGAGGAATACTCGAGCGAGCCCATCGCGGGGGCGGCTCTACATTAAGCCGCAGCATCCTGACTTCTGCTTCTGGGATTCGATGTAGTCATGAATTTGGAACTTGGGCTCGTTGGGCTGCTGGCTCACCCTCTGCTTCAGCTCCCTGAGGGCCAGAAGGGAAGAGCGGTGATGGGGGACAAGGCGTTGGGCAGAAGCAGAAAGAGAGGGGGGCAGACACAGCAGAAACTGCATGTCGGCCGTGGTGGGGGACACTGACACTGTAGCTCACACCTCCACAGCCAGGGGCTCAGATCCCACCATGAAGTCTGCATGTTTGCATGTGCGAGTCTCCTCCCACAGCAGTTACGATAATTAGCATCTTTATATTTCCCATTTTAAAACCCACTGTAATCTTAATTCCACACTACACATCCATTTATCTTGTATTTAAAAAATGCCAAAAAGGTTACCTATACGATATATCCATACATATAAGGTATTTTCCTTTTCATACAATGTAAATAATAAACACTGAAACAAACACAAAATGCTTCTAATATACTACTAATATACCTATACTCAATATTAACTTACACTAATAAAAAATAAAATGGGAGGGAAAAAATACATGATGGCAACTATATGAATAAACTATGTTATGTTTCAGTTTTATTCTGAAAGTTCCATCATTAAAGTGTGGGTAGAACCTAGAGTTCCGGAACACTCACTTGGCCACAGCCAGGAAAGCCAGTTCCACATTAACTCCTGTCTTGGCACTTGTCTCCATAAAGGGAACGCCATACTCCTGAGTGACAACCAAGAAATCGAAATTAACACTGCGTACCCATAATTACTGTAAATGCATCCAACCAGATTGCCTACCCTGTCATTCAATCACTTTTTCAATCTCTAGCTAAGTAAAACTGAAAGAATCACCCTTACCCTGGCGAGCTTTTGGCCTTCCTCTTGTTTGATGACCCTTTCATGAACCATATCTGACTGTACAAAAAGTGCAAAATGCATTATCTAAAGACAGGGGAGTTTGCGCCTACTTAACTGTATTAAAAACTGTATTAACAGTACAGTACTTCAAAAATTATGTAAATTCTACATTTAAAAATTTATTATTAAAAGTCATTTAAAATAGATCTCCAACTGTGATCAATTTACACTTTGAGAATGTCACCTTGAACTGCATGGCTAAAATGAATAAGGAGATTAAAAATTAATGGATGCTTGAACGTTATTCTAAATTATTTCAGTCACCACTAGAGGGCGTGTTTTTCCTGTAAATGCATAATGAACATATAGTTCTACATAAATTTTTCATGTGATGAAATATTTTGTGCACAAAACATGTATTTAAATTCACCCAATTATAATATTAAGGCTTTGTACACACACAGGTATTTTTAAAAACATTTTTTTTCTTACTCCGTTATTAGAAAAAACATCTGTCCTCATAAAAAAAAAACACGAAAATGCACTGTCAAGAGCATGCCAAACCAACAGGTGCCGATATAACCATAAAGTCATGCTGGCCAATTAGTAGCCTTATTATTAGTTCTGCTGGACTGAAAACAGCTAATGTAGACAATGAACGGCGCATACTCTGACGTTAAAAGCCAAAAACTCAGTTTTCCCTGTCTACACGTTGGCATTGAAAACAATTTTTTTGAAGATCTTCACCCTGGACAGAGAAAAGCTTTTAAAAATACCCGTGTACGTATGGACAAGGGCTTTGCGTCAATGGCATTTGCACAACAGGAGAAAATCCTGGTATTGCCATGTAAGTTAAATATGTATATTAGAAACAGAAATCAGTCAATGTTTTTTTTCTGTGGTATGAAGTATAAAAACACTGAGCAAATAATGTATGATCTTTCACAAGCCTCTACAATATAGTATGGGTGGAGTACTCGTGTCTATAAAATTGTGTGGTCAACAATATGTAGAAAGTGATATTCTAGCTGAAAGATAGCAGCATTTTATTTTCTCCTGGTGGGTGGAAATGGTATTATAGCAGGAAGTTGTCCTTACCTTGTTGCCCAGCAACATGATGACCACATCCCTCTGTGCGTACTCGTGAATTTCTGTTAGCCAAGCCTACACAGAAGTGGAAACAAGATTACGTAGGACAACCAGAGAAGACAGGAGATCTGAGGTCACAGCTGAAGTCAGAAAAGAAATGTAAATCTATTTATATCTCATGAAATGTAAACGAGTAAAGTGCATTTATTTCAGTACTCCAGGAGCTGGAGGGGGAAGCGCTTACCCTGATGTTGTCAAAGGAAGACTTGCTGGTGATATCATACAAAAGCAACAAAGCTAGAAGATCGACACAGACAAGTGACAGAGGTATTATTAGCGTGTAAAAGGCACAGAGCAGAGATTAAACAAGGCCCTCTCACTCAAACAGACAAAAGAAAGAAGAGGTACGTCATTCTGCATGTGCTTATTCAGCACTTGGCCTCTTCATTAATGTTCAGGCTATAAGATGCGGTAGAAAGGCACCGGGGGGGGGGGAGGGGCGGGGGTTTACCTTGGGCATCCCTGTAGTAGGCGTGGGTAACGCTCCGGAACCTCTCCTGCCCTGCTGTGTCCCATATCTGAGGGCCAAGCATAACCTCAGCATCAGGTCTCATAAAGCCACCACACAGATAGTGTACATGTTCTGCAACATATAACACACTCAAAGTGACACATTTGAACTCACCTGCAGTTTTACCTTCAAATTATCCACGGTAACCACTTTGTTCTGGGGAAATGGGAACATCGATAATAAAAACATAAAATAAGGCAATGTTATATAAAATGGTCCGTAAAGTACAATGAGAATAACTCACTATTGCATTTTGGGTTTAGAGGATTTATCGAGATGAATGTGCTTCATAAACTGATGGCCAACTGTCCGTTTGATACACTTCTAATACGACATTTTGCACTTAGTCATTCACATCTTCTCACCATGACCTTCAGATAATCACACTGCTGAGTAAAATCTCTCATGTACAGCCCTCCAGTTAACTTCCTTTTAGAAACTCATGACTTCTTGACATCCTGTGTCGCAAGACCTGTTCTCATTCTCTCAAGACTCATCTGCAATAACAATGGTTCACACTGAGCTACATGCTTTCCCAAATTAAAACAAATTATAAACAATATACTGTGAGAAATCCGCAGATCAAAACAATTCCCTTTATTAAAATACACAATTGTAACTTAAGGGCAACAGCGACGCATTCATTTGCAAAATTAGAATATTAGAATCAGAATATTTATTGCCATCTGACCCGAGAATGGTGGAAATTTTTGGTGGCACAGCTTGCTAGAGTTTGGGACATGACAACAGACAATTAATTATAGACAAAGACGACATACAAGATACGAAAAACAATGATGAGGAGCAAACACAAGGTGTCTAAAACATACAGTGCTTTGTGTAAAAGTAGCGCGATGCTGAGATTTAACATTTAGCTCCTCCATCACCTGCCAATGCACACCGTGCCATCAGAAAATATATATCCAGTTAAACACACACAAAAATATCTAATTTCACACTTGTTTTTCACACTTCGCCTTTGTTTTTCTCTTTTGGCTTCACTACTTCATCAAACACAGGTTTATTGTCTTATAATCTTTCCGGCAAAACAATGGGAAAACAGAGTGGGGGCTGCGACGAAAGGGGCAGTTGTGTGGAGACAGTCAGTGTCCCCGGAGCGCGATTTCTCTGGATTCCACTGCACCATCTGTGTTTTAATGTCAGCACCATACCGGACTGTGTCTGTTATACCAGAAAAGCAAGAGGCAGCCTGTGTAGTAAAAATTACATCTAAATCAAATCTAAAACCTGTACAGATAATATGCTTTCAGAAAGAGAACGTTGTACCATAACTGCCAAAACAGCAATAATTCCATTCACAACATTCACACTGTCTTTTTGAGCTACAAATCATACTCCTCAGATGAGAAAATACTGCTTGGAGGAAATAAGGTTCTAATATTATGTAAATGTTGCAGTTCCCCCACAGGTCATGAGCGGTCTGTAATGGGTTTCAGAGGCGATTCCCAACCAGGTTTCTAAGCAGGGATTCCCCTTCCCTCAGCCACAGTGACCACATGTTTTGAAGAAACACTGCGAACAGTGGAGATCTTCACTTCCGACATAAACCCAAACAAATGTCGATATGAATCTTGTGACCTTGAGAACCAGTAAAACAGCCATGTGTTGCACAAGAGCCATTGTCCCAGGTACCAGAACATTTTCTCTTTTTATAATATTCCTGCCTTCCACACCATGATTTGCAATAGGAGACCGGTTTGCCAAAAGAGGTACCTAGGCAACAGCATTAATTCCAAATTAAACAGGCACAGAACAATTAATTTTTTAATCTTCCCATTTCAGAATACAACGCAAACAGCTCATAATCTCCCTCAATTCTAAAATGGCTTCTAATCTGTTTTTTTGCAGGAATTTAATAGAATTTTTTAATAACCTGCAGGAACCTTAAATTCCAGATTTCCCGAGTGATTTATGTCAGGTGCATCTCTGGAAACACTGCTGAGACCATCAGAGTTGCCACAGCAACAGGGCACAATGTCTTTTACCAGCAGTGGAACAAGGCTTTCCTGCTCAAAGTGAACGAGGCCATAAGAATCCAAGTACAAGCCAAGCAGAGGCATCACTGCAGGAAACATTTACTTTGATAATGAGCTTGCAGTTTGGCATGATATAACCCAAAAACAAAGCAATCAGGAATTATTAAATACCACAATGAATGAAGACGTGTACGAATGGTTTTTGAATTACCATTTAGTTATTTAGGTTCCAAGATATTAAATGTGTGTGCATATATATCCCATCAGAACCATAGGCATGACAAGCTGTCTGATTACATACTCTAAGCTTACTCTCAAATAGGGCTGCCCCCAAATAGTCGACTAAACGTTAGTCGATATGAAGAGGGCTTGGTCGAATACATTTTCATTAGT
>JAODKN010000093.1:10523325-10543670 GCA_026774425.1 Petrocephalus zakoni
CATATGGAAGTGTTAAACTTCAACTTGGACTGTACCTTTCCTTGTATATACGCAAGTTATTATATTAATATCATAAAAGAACGATTATTCGACTAATCGCTAAAATGCAGGAGTGTTAGTCGACTAGGTATATCTTTAGTCGAGGGCAGCCCTACTCTCAAAGCATTTTAAACTTGAATGTAATACTAATAAGTTGTTATCAGATTGTTATGATGACAACTCAATTCATTCAGTTCAATTCTTACTATACATGGGAGTCGGGGTATTTCAGTGCCACTCTGCCATATGAATTCATATTGTGCCCTCCTAGTTTTGCAAAGAAAGATGTGGTTAGTATCACCACCTACAGTGTGGGAGACTTGGTTATTAATCAAAAAGGTCAAGGTCACGATCCAAGCACCAGCACCAAGGGTTTTATAGAAATATTATAAAGCAATTTAGTACATATTTACATAAAATTAGTAAAGATTAATCAATCTTTATACACACACAAATACAGCATATACTGCTGAAGAAACAAAGCCCAATGTTCCCACAAGACTTCTAGAAAGGAAGTATTAAGTGTTGAGAGAAACCTGTAGGTGGGATGTTATTTTTGTACAATGTGAAAGTATGTGACTCGCAAACCAAAGAAATACTAAGCTATAGTTTATTAAAGGGAAGAAGACTTGCTTTTATTTAAATGAAATATTTATAGTCAATTAGCATGCAAAGAAACGCAAATTTCAGAAGCTAGTCTGTAATAGTACAATACAGGTATCCATCAACTTACGTCCTATCGAGTAACGTCCAATCCCATTTACGTCCGAGGTCCATAGTAAATAATGTACTGATCGAGAGACACCAGAAAGCGGACAGGGTAGGACATTAGCGGGTGCATCGTATTTCATTATGAAGTGTCGTGATTTTATATTTACATTAATATTTGCTGTAGGATGCCGTGCATATATTACAATACTGTCCTTAATGTCTTGCTTCTTTCCTATAACTCTCGAGATACTGACCAATTGACTTGTGTCTGGAGATCCCGGTCCCAAATGTGGATGCAAGCTGACAAGATACCTGAGGTTTCTTGTACAAGTTGTTTTGGTAATTTTTGGGGAAGGAAACTAAGAGCATCTATCACCTAAGGAGCTACCAAGTATTACATCTTATAGCCTTTCCTTCCTTGCACCTATGATGCCACAAACACACATCTTCTTTCAGTGCAAAATGGGCACCAAGAAAGGTAGATAGTGGCATGATGGTGCAAGAACTGAGGACACAGAGTGTGCTTTCCCTAAGGCAGACTCTTTTCAGCTCACTGCGACTCACACAGTTTGTCATCACATGGGGTCCAAGACCAGCTGGAAGGCACACTCTCCATCACCAAGCAGACAAAATGGACGTTTATGTAGCAGGCATCCAAAGTGGCCTGGTCAAATGAGGCCCTCCCCTCTCTGCAGTCAGGGTAGACTGCCTCTGTCTGTAGACATGCCTTTAAAATGCAACTTAACACAGTGCAAACCCAAACCACGATGATAGCCACAGCACTCAGGATGAGCGCTCTTCCCTATGAGTGATCATGTTCTGTTTTGCTACTTAAATACCACCCATAGCCAGCAGCAAAAGTCCACGACACACACCAGCAAAAACACACAAGGTTAACATGCTGCAATAACCCAACATATGCAATATATCCTTTCAGAGAGGAAACAGCTACCAAAATTCTCCTCACAACATTTGCACACTGGCGACTGAAAGATAAAAAGTTCTAGACTGTTATCTTTCAAATTTTGTATGTTAAACACTTTCCACTGTTATTATTCATTTGAATTTTTAGAACAATTAATGAACAAAAATGACTACTTCCCATCTAAATGTGTGGTTATTTAAGTATGCATTTACTTACTTACTCACTCAAGTATAACTTTGGATTTTAAATGAGTACATAGCACCAGCTAGTTTGTATGACTCCAACTGAACATATATGTGAACTTAGATGTCTTCACTCTGAAAGGTGAGCAATATCAAAAAGCAAATCTCTCTCTGAAACAGAAGAACCTGCAGTATTGGTCATGTTTATCTGCATTGTTCACCGTACACGGCTTGGAAATTTTTTTACAGGTTTTCTATGAACGTCAAGAGTCAAATCACCCATATTTAATTCTTTAAAAAGCATTTTTCTTTTTTGCGCCACTAGAGGTGTAGAATAACAAATGAAAGCCTGCAAATTCTGACTTGATAAAATGACAAACGGGCGACCTGCATGTGCCACAGCCAGGAAGACATAGAAGTGTGAAAATATGTTGTGTTATATCGCTGTTCACTTGTTTTACTTACGATTCGAAACACAGCTATGTGAACGTACTATAGGTCCATTCACCAAGACCATGAGTACGCTCAGCTTCATTCACGTCAAAATCTCACCCTATAGTCAATTCCCACGGTGGCAATAAAATTTCCGGCAAGAAAGGTACCATCTTTAAACTGGACCAGGAAGCATGTCTTCCCCACAGCGGAGTCTCCCAGCAGCATGACCTGCAGAGGTTTCAGCATAGTCGGGTTAGGACATGATCTGCCGGCGATCCTCAATCTTAGGCCTGAGGAGTCAACAGAGCAGGAGCCATTTAACAGGAAGAGGTTTATCTCTGAGAGATACACATTACAGTAACATTTACCAACCTGGCCAGGCTGTGCCCCATCTCAGAGTAACATCTAACCAACCATGATAAACTTCCTCAATGTGTCTTAGTATCAAAACAGTCACTTTCACCCAAACTTCCTGCTGATCTTAGGAAAGGTTTTCATGAATTAGCATATCACGCGGCTATGGATAACATTCCACCCTAATATAAACCGATTCAAACGTGACTGCGAGTCGGGCACGCTGATAAATTAACTGATAAATCGGGCTTGCTGATCCGTTTCCTAATGGGGACTGAGAAGTCCTGCTGTAAAACATTCGCCTTTTGGGGAGCATGCCGTCCTTTGATCGGCAAATGTTTTCCAGCCATTTAGGAGGCGATCTGAGCAAACAATTAGCGTGAAATGATCACACAGCAGAATATTACATTTCAGAAGGGACACGAATGAAAATGATCTATATCGGCAGCGGGCGCAGGTGAAACTTCACATCAATCGTTATTGTGAAAAACGAACAAATTTAAGTTTACGGTTCTCCAAAAAAAATCGTACACTATATAACATCAGTTTTTTTTTTTCTGCTACCCGAAAATCACTTTGCACTCACGTGCCCGTCTTCCTTCTACTCGTTTGCTCAGTCTGTGATATACATTCGTCGCCTATTTAAATGTAAAAGGATTTCCACCTGTTGTGAAGATAAACTGCTACAATATTGCACACGCCTTTCACAACTTTGACGACCGGTAACATTTGCACAAACCGATCACGCTAATCGCCTCTTCAAGACAGCGATACAAAATATCACGAATTGTATCAACATCAATACACACCTTGAACGCAATATCGAAATACTCATTAGTCGAAGGGCACCTTTCCAGAAGCGGGTTTTTCCCGTTTCTAGTATCCTTTCTCAAAACGGATACCCTCTTCGTAGACATCACGGCCAGCTACAAGATGTCTTGCGTGAACGATTGCTGCAATCTGATAAATCCGGCACCAGGAAATGTGAGATCGTAGGCGACTCGGCACCTCCTGGCTTTAGCTACGACCAGAAACGCATTTTAAATTGATAAAACCACTCGGTTAGCGACCATGCAGGAAGTTCAGCCGAAGCGAAGCCGTGCCGAGGCGCCTGGTCGCGATCGCCGAGCGGGAGGGAGGGGGGGGCTGCTAGTGGGGAGACGTCAGCATGTTTATATGACTTAAATCCTACATTTCTGCGTTGCCAAACGTTTTTGCTACGTGCTTGTAACTCCTCAGCATGGAGAGATTTATTAAAGAGTGGGTCAAAGATTCTGGGAAACGCGGCATCGCCTGCTCAGAAGGACCTGGGAGGGGGGGGGGGCGTTAAAGATGGAAAGCTGCTTGCAAGAAATAACCTAAGACCACCAGATCTTGTTGCCCTGCCGGCTGGCGGAGGACGCATCAAATACGGAAGGAGGTGTGTGCGATACAACAGACGGAGCGGAACGATGGCTCTGCATCTAGGTGCAAACTGCTCAACATGCACGTGCCTATTTTCACTCTATCTTCTATACAATCGCCATCGTCAACACGTGTGTTGCCTTTCACCTTGTTAATAATACAGAAATTAACCAAGCCCTCCCATAACCAGATAATAGTCAAATGTCAGGGCATTCCTGGCCTTAATGCATTTGCTCAGTTTTAACTATGTCATTCACCTTATATTAAAAGGCCTTGAGGCAATAAAGTAATACATATCAAACACTGCAATGATCAAGAGGACAGAATGATCAACATCTCAAAATTTTCCCAGATTTTGGAACAGCATTGCAGACTCTGCATTCTTTAAACCAGCTCCCAGGTAGAGCGACCTGGAATGCTTCTCCAGCAGTCCTGAAGGATTTCCACAAGTTCTGGGCACAAGTTGGCTTCCTTGCTCTTACTCTTCAATTCAACACATCCCAAACCTGCTCTAGTGGGTTTAGGTTGGGGGATTGCGGGGGCCAGGTCATCTGTCACAGCACTCTGTCTCCATCATTGTTTTGCAAGATAATACTTACTGCATAACCTCGAGGTGTGCTTAGGGCCGTTATCTTGTTGAAAAACACATGCTTTTCAGTAGGTGTGTCCAAACTCACCGCAGACAAAAGACTTCTGATAGTTACAGTATGTAATGGGATCTGCTTAAGATAACCAGTGCTGCTTTTCTTTCGCTAACTACCAGCACCAGAACTCAGTTTTTAACAACTGGAAAAACAATTCTGTTCAAACATTTATTTCTTTCCAACATTTTACAGTATTACTTGGCTTTTTCTATGGTAGTGTTGAAGATGGATAGTCTTTGCCTCCCCCTAGTGGTCAACACCGCTCCTCTGTCAAATCAAATGGTCTATGGCGGGGTTGGGGAACCTGACCCACGGAGGGCCGGTGTGGGTGCACGTTTTTGGGATGACCTCTCAATTAGCCAATGACCGAGGCTCCCCAGGACTGAATAGGGAACCACTGCTTTATTACTGGTTGATTGAGAGGTCATCCCATAAACACAAGGAGAATATGCAGACTCTACACAGACATACACGCACAGACACACAGGGCTAAGGCTGTTACTCCAGTCTACACTGGTGGTCACAAGCAGGCTTATTATGCAGCATATATAAGACTCGGTGGCTTGATAAATACAGCAGGTCCCCCTGGTCCTTAACAGTACGCGGTGCACTTTGTTACACTGAAACCAGGAATCACTAAAAACAGTTCACCAGGTAACCAGGTAACCATGGGCGCGCATATATATATATATATGTTTAATTGAGTTTCATTCATTATTATTCAGTTTTTAACTTCCATAAGTGTGAAGCTGAATCATTGGAAAATATATGGGTCAGGTAATGTTTAAGATGGTGACCTCAGTGTGTCTATGCAGGCATATTGCTCCCCTGCATACATATAGCATGTATACTGCATTAAGTAGTAGGCTTCTAACAAAATTCAGTACCTAGTGCACAAGTATGCGATTCGGGACACCACGAGAAGACCCCCAGGACTATGGCCTGGAACAGAGCAATATAGGAATTCAGTTGTACGGATTGTCCTCCTCCACCATTAATCTACTTCTGCAGAATTAGTCAAGGTTTCTGATTATCATACAGGCACAAAAAAACAGTTTCCTACAGACCAATATAAAAAAAATGCCATGCTATCATTCAGCCAATCAGCTTTCTCTACCCGGTCCACAGGGACCCCCAGACAGTCCATGTTTTTGCTCCCTCCCAGCTCCCTGCCAGACAGGAAACACTGTCCTATTCCACACAATGGAAGAAACGATTTGTTTTCTCCTTCACAATTGTGTCAGAAACCCCAGCAGGGGCACTGGTGCTGTACAGCACCACTTTCTGAAACACCTGAGCAACGTCAGCAAGCAGATGCCACTATGGGGCGCAGGCAGAGGGACTTACAGTGAAACCTATGCCAACCGTTGCAGAGAAGGATCCAGGGATGAACTTGCCCTGGTCGAACTGCACTAGGAGTGATGTCTTTCCTACCCCGCTGTCTCCCACCAGGATCGTCTGTAGTCAAGGAGAGAGATTCATCCAGTGAATATGCAGTCTGTCCATGGAGAAGGGATGTGTGGCTGCAAGTAAAATCTAAGTGAGAACAGATGGATTATTTCACAAGTGACACCAATAGAGGATGTACAACAAGAGTGTGGATTTGCGTATGTATGGCAGGGACACGTGCCTACCAATAGTGTGGGAGTACCATGTGTGTGTAGGGTTTTGGGGGGCTTTGGGGCTGACTTGGCCCATACCAATGCTGAAACCAAACCCACACCCTTGGTTTACAATGCGTAATCTTCCTGTGAATGAAAATACAGCATCTGTGTGTCGTGTGCAATTGTTATTTCGAAAGACTCCTTTTAAGCATGGGACTTAAAATGAACTTGATTGTAGGATTCTATTGCAAAGCAGAACATGTTGCATCTCTTAGGTTTACCTGTTGTTTTAAGATTCTAGCACTTTGATTATGATTTTGACACCAAGGGCTTGTACCACGAAGCAGGATTTCTTGCTTTAGCCAGATAACTTGTCACATTTAAAGTACCCCAGTTTAAATAGGCTAAGCAAGAAATCCAGCTTTGTGATACAGGCCGCTGGCATATACCTGCTAGGTGTACTCTGTCGTGATTATTTTACAGGAATTAGGGATTGTTGCATTTTCTTGCATGAATTCACAATGGTACTGACACTGGAACAGGCGCGAAATGAAATCAGTGAGGGGGACGAACGCATGCCGCAGTTGCCGTGGCAACACAGCTATTTGTGTAGCAAAAGTCCCACCCCCTTCCTAGTAGATTTAATTAAGCAGAGTCGCCAGTTTTTTTGGGGGGTATTTCACATTTAGTGTGCCTACTAAACACAGTGTGTGCTAGTAGGCTCTTTAAAGAGCGGAAGTTGACTGTCTTCCTGATGAGTCATTCCACAGTAGGACGCAAATCGCGCCGCGTCCGGCCCTTGCGTTCCATTTACAACCGAATTATTATTCTCTCACTGCAACAAAAGAGAACAAAAAAACAAATTACAGGGGTGTAATAGTGTGAGTGGCTTGGGTTAAGATGGGATCCCATTTTCTGAAGCCTAGATTTTTATCAGGCCTGAAAGGAAAATTTAAATCTCATTCCCACTATTTTCTTCAATAAGGATTTACAGATATGCATGCAGGTAAAAGGAGGTAAAGTAGGAGGTTTGTGGTTTGACGCGTTACTTATTCAAAGTGTAAGTAAACAAGTAGGCCTGACAGAAATATGAAAAAGTGACACGGCACACGAGAAGCACGTGTCAGTGTCAAAATAAAATTTGTAGATGTTTGGAATTCCGTGTTTCTGAAACGGATTTTCATATTTAATGATATCCATCCAACCATTCACCCACCCGTTTTTCAGTGACTGCTTACCTAGTTTGACCCACAGCGATCTGGCGCCTATCCCAGGAAGCAGAGGGCGTGAGGCAGGACGCACGCTGGCACACATGCAAACTCATCCAAACCTCTCCTCAGCCCTGTCTAGTGTGAGCGGTCGGAAGACGGGTGGGGATATGCAGCAGCAATTATGAAATATTACCCACTAGATTTTCCCAGTCGTTATGTCTGATGTGTGCGAGCTCCATTTATCGCGCCCTGCTCTGTAAACTTCCGATCCAGTACAAAGGCATTAACGGTCCTTTGTGAGTTGCAAAGCTACTGCAACTCTTTCATATTACACAGCTAACAAAAACCCCCTATTAAAAAATGCTAATTCTGAACTCCTCTAAAGCGACATATTTCTCTGTTCCAGTGCAAACAGACTGAAGAAAACTGAAATAGTTCATTTTCACTGATGTCAGAACTCCTAATATTGCTTAAGCAAAAGTACCACCTGCTTTAATAAGCCATCAGCGTGTTGGAAGAGCCAGTGTTTGCTGGATTTATTAAAGGTCAGTTTGTGCTTCATAACCATTTTTCTTTACAGTACATCTTTTATTTGCGCAGATTATTAACACTGGCATACAGCAGAT
Organism: Petrocephalus zakoni; assembly: GCA_026774425.1. Taxonomy (NCBI): domain Eukaryota; kingdom Metazoa; phylum Chordata; class Actinopteri; order Osteoglossiformes; family Mormyridae; genus Petrocephalus; species Petrocephalus zakoni. The sequence continues at coordinate 10,531,461 of JAODKN010000093.1, forward strand.
TGTGTGGGCAAATGACGTCAGAAGTATAGCGGCCAGCCGAGGACTTTATGAGTGTGTCACTGCTGCACTGCCCGGGGAGGGGACGGTGACATCAGCGCGACTCTGTCAGGATGCATACGATCCACAGAGCAGGCACAGCGAGGAGCGGCTACGGCTGGCACAAGGGTGAGGTGGGGAAAATCCCCTTTGCTCTTCTGTTTGCAGTGTTTCTCTGCAGCAGCTCTCTTACAGTAAACCTTGGGGATATACCAGCATTCCCAGGCCTGTTACATTTGCTTAGATCAAAGGAAATACATAATAACATGGAAGTATATACATAATTAAGGACTCGCGGGGATCTCAGCCTTTCTTTTGTGCTAAAACGGGAGAAAACTTCAGAATAATGGCATCAATGCTGAAAGAAAGAAAAGTGGAAGAAGGATCATTCAGAGATATCTATTTACTGTCTAATTATAGCTCCAGCCACAAATGAGATAAGTGGATGGTAGATATTTACTATTTACATACACTGTGATTTCCTAATCTTGCTGAATATTTATAAATAATTTCTTCATGCATACATTCATCCCAGATAATTTTAGTGCTTCTAAATATATATCAAAATATCTTGATGCTAATTTGTTAGATATTTAAGTTATTTACATTTTAAGTTTTTTTAATAAATTTTAAAAACTATAATTTATACTTTAAACATACTTAAAGTAGGAAGCACCTTAATGGGATTCCCTTTCCCATTCTCATTTAAAACGATCTTTATAAAGACAGGCAGCAGTTCCGTTTACATCTAGTTACCGAAATGAGACCTTTATCAATGGTGACAATCTCACCCACAGATACAGCTGGAGCATTTCAGTCTAAATACCTTGATCACTACATTACCTGCTGTCCGGATCAATATAGTATATCTTAAATCAAGTATTATCACATAATGAAATCTAAAACAGTTTTGGAAATCTTTAATTTAGTTTAACATATATAAATTTCATCTAGACATTGAATTGATATGGTTTGGGGATACTTTTTAGTTACACATGTCCAGAAAAACAAAGTTGAGGTATGTTCTAAGCAATTTTGAAATATCTCTAAGTAGCAGTTTGGCATGATATGTCCATGATACTGCCCATTGTAGTCTGAGTCTGCCCTGGGGTCTCTAGCCAGCTGGACATTCTGGAGAGATTATGTTTTCTGGGTGGCCTGGGAAGATGTCTGTATCCCCCTAGAGGAGGTGGCTGGATGCGAGGGAGGTCTGGACATCTCTGCTCAGACTGTTTCCCCGGCAACCTGGACCCAGATAAGCAGAAGACGGTGGAAGGATGGATAGATGGATGGATGGATGGACGTTTTAATACTCTGACACTCTTATCTAAACATAAAGGTAACAGTTAAGATACTATCCATACCGACCTTTGCAGGGTCCATCCCAGAAACAACAAGTTCATGACAGGGAATAACCCAGATCAGGGTACCAACCGATCTCAGGGCACACACACCACTGGGCAATCTGGCAACTCTGCTTCACCATAACCTGTTCTGAGGCTGTAGGGGAAACCTGACACGCCGAAAGAAACCCCACAACCACATGGGGAGGACATGGAAACTCCACACACATGAAGCTGCGGAGAACACTCGAACCCTGGTCCCAAAGGTGTGAGGCAATGGTGCTAACCACTACGACACTCTACATAGTGAAGATATTATAACTTTCTCTATTTACTTAATATAAAGAGAGATTAGACGCGACGAAGCAACAGTGCCTAATTTTATATGTCATAGTAAGTAGTTTTGGACTGGCCCATAAAGGATGCACAATATTACTCCAAAAAAGTACTGAGAGATATACTGCTAAACTGACAAAACATCAAATATTAAATAGTGTACCAAGAGTGATACCAATGCATCTGAATCACTGTATTACCCTCATTTCAGTTATCAACCCCCCCCCCAAGCCAGCAGTGATGCAAGCAGCAACTTCTGCTTTCAGGTATGAAGCACCTTTAATAAAAATAAACTTTGAAATTGAAAAGGGGGCTATCGTAAATCAGATTTAACATCAGATACTAATTCCACTCCAGGAAGAGGTTTAGGAAAGGATCTCCACGCCCCTGCCACTGTATCCACTTTTCATTCAAGCAAAAAAAAAAAAAATAAATTCACTGTTACTTGACGAAACTGTCAAGTGCCTGTGCCGTTCAAACAAAAGTTTCCCCCCCATTATTTGAGAAATTCAACTATAATAATAATAAGGAAAATAGGAAAAAATGTGAAAATACGGACATTGGGAGAACTTTTGGAAACAAACTAATGGAAATTACTGCCTAAGCGTGGCATTTCGACTTGGGAAGAGGTGGGGCATTTACAGCACACATACCCCAAGTCCATCCAACAAGTCCATCCACCGTCACGGTCAATGGTTACAACTTCCAGTAATAGGAAAGTGATTCAATACAGCTAATGACAAAATGCATCGTATATTAATACATCGAAGTGCCATCTCATTTACTTGTGCTTAATTTGTTTGGCTAGCATGCATATAGACAGTCCATTTATCAACGTTTGCTTATTTGTCAACGTTTAATTAACAGCACAACGCCACGCCGCTAAATGGACTTTGATGAGGACCAGGCCAGAAGTCCGTGAGTGATCGTATCATAAAGAGACGCAAAACGGTTTTCAAGTTTCATGCATCAGCTCCATTGTGCGCTTTAACTCGGGAAAGCTACAGCATAGGATCAGTAGCGCTGATTTATGGCTAAGCCTTAATTACCTTGTGCATTAAGTTTTCATCGTAGGGGAGAGCTGCCGGGGAAGTGCAGCGCCTTTCCTCGGCGTCCGCGTCCATGGCCGGGGAGCCATAGGCGCCGTCTGCGCAGAGTGCCTCACTTTGGTGGTGGGGAAGGGGCTCCATCGCGTCGCTGGGCTCGGTGCGCTGCACGGCTGCCGAGATGCAGCCCTTTAAGGTGCGCCCTCCCCCTCCGCCCGCCTCCCTCCCCTGCTCCTCGCCTTCTCACGCTTTCGTTTGCGGCTTCTGACAGCGATGCTTAAAAAAAAAGGAAGGGGATAAGAACGAAAGACGAAGCCGCATAAGCGTATTATCTCAAGGGAAAGTGAATATGTTAAAAAAAAAAAATCCATTTGGAGGCGGACTCGCTACACCGAGCAAATGCGGCCGCAACAACATTACTTCCAGGAATGGTTTCAGTACTCCGGAGAGCTCCTTATTACCAAACAAATAAATAATAAATACTGTACTCAAAAAAATCGTTTATCAGTGTTACAATATAAAATATATGGCGTCACACACACGGGTCTGTGGCAAAACGAAATCCTATAATTATACAATGAACATGTAATAATTAAAAATAGAACAAATTAGGCTTCGGGGTAGGACAATAGAGTAATTCGTTATATATGCAAGGCTATGCATCTGTATACCCTGGCCATTTCGTATTTCCGAACATTTATGCTCACGCTGGTAAAAACAATCCGTCTAGGAAGAAATAAACGACAGCTGAATAAACAAGGCGGCGATTCATGAATGAAGCCTTCGGTCCTGGACCGGAGGCTACGGCGATCAAGGCAACGCCCAGGCGCCTCAACTCCGCACCAGATACATCCCCAGCTTGGCTAACTGACCAATTTACATATTGATACGCTTGTTTCTGGTGCTCATTGGACACCACAAATATTTATTGCGTAAGATATACAAATTGCATTTGTCTATTGATTAATCGTAATTGTATCGATTAATCTGAACGCAAAACTACCCTTCGCGAAGAAACTGGGCGTTGTTTTCTTTGTGGGGGGGACGGGGCGGTGAGGAAATAGAATAAGTGGTGTGGCCTCGGTAGGTTATGGATCAAACCGAAGTCGCGGCTGGAGTAATTCACAGAAAATGTCATTTGTTAGGTAGATACGACGCCAGGGTTTAGCGAGCCAGCGCCGCTACCGCCCTCTGCTGCCCGGTCGCAGTAATGACGGTAGCAGCTCGCACCCGCCTCACTGGGATCCGAGTCACGTTTACCGATAAACACCGACAAGTTTGCGGTCTGTTTCCATAGAAACGCTTTATAACTTAGTACCGCATTCACAAGCAACAGCGTTATAAAATAAGGAGGCATCCAACTTCGTTTAAATTAAAATGAATGTAATTCTGCACAGACCTTCCAAAACATACCACATAATACTAATAATAATAACAACAATAATAGTAGCATATCATAAGTAGGACATTTTGAGAAGCAGCCTTGCTCAGTTTTAATTTGGGTCGTGTTATGCTTGTGCTGTGGTCTCCTGGTACCGCAGTTTCTTCTTGCAGTACATTTTTGGGAAATGGTTTTCTTTCGTATGTGACTGTGCCACATGTTGGACTGGTATCAGTTTTAGGCCCCTGCAATTACGACAATCACAAACAACAAATCAAAAGCATAAATCAGGCTACTATTTTGACCTGCGGTTTGTCACAACAATAACAAAAATGTTCTGTAAATATTCAGAAGCCTTTACAAATGGTTGCATAACAATTACCCAGAAGGCACCTCTTCAAGGACAATCTTCAGGCAGCTAGACTTCATTATATTAGGACAGGAAACAGAACCATTTATCAGAACAAAACTAGTGACATACAGCACAAAAGGTGAACCATTACTGGCAGAGAAAATTACAATGCAAATGAGTTTTTTTCCACTGAACAAATAGGCCACACAGAACCATTTGCTTGTTATTTGACATTTAATAGTCAAATGAGTGAAATGACCGTTTACTGGAAGCCTGTTTCTAAAGCTACATCTTACTCCAGTAAAAAAGGCTCCGGAAGCTCTTCAGATCACTGGTAAAGCCATCAGCTCGACCACTGGTTTACACTGACTTTGAACGTCAAATTAGAGATCACCCATACTCAGAAAACTCATGCTTTACAAAACAAAGAATTTGTTAACACCCAACATAATATGAGTGTCTGTCTTCGTGAACCCATCACTTATATTAGATGGATTTTGTTTCAAAGTAAGTTGTTAATATTGTTTTGGCTTCACAGAAGCAACCATCCTTTTTAATTCATGCAGATTTTTAAAAGGGGACAGATGCAAAGCAGTTTGCTTAAATCGACAAACTGCAAGGACGCAGAAATATGGCGCATTGTCAAATTCTGAAAAAAGATACAAATCTCTATAGCACTGAACATGACTGAGATCAGTGTGGTAGCTCAGGTCTTCTGATTGTTTTCTGATGTCAGTTTTACGCTTTTTGGAAAACTAATTCTTTCATATAAAACACTTGAGAAAGTGAAAAAATAAAAATCAAAATTCTCGTTTACATAGGCATAGCGTGAAACTTTCCCTAATCCTATCCTCTCACCTGCAACAACTAGAGAACTAAAGACATTACCGTAAACTCAGAAATGGATACTTCCTTCAAGAAATGATTTACTCCTAATTACAAAATTTCAAACGTGCACTTAATTGGATCAAAGGAAGGCACTTCCTTTACGCTAAACTTTTAGTAGTGTCATAATAGATAGTTAAGTTATTCAGAAAGGGGATAAAACAGAGTGCCTGTTGAAGAAAACCTTACTAAGAGATAATGGAAAATACCAGGTAGTTTACCAGATACAATGTAAAGGAACGACAAAACATACATCCTAGTGCTCATCTTACCGAGTCCGTATGATGAGACAGAGTCCAGCAATTCCCCAGCACAAATGAGGGTTAAACAAACCGTGGTTTTACAAAAGGCAGCTACAGTTCAGTGAAGTGAGCCCGGTTGTGATGTCCTTCCTCACCAAAAGTCTTCTCACTCTGGGAAAACTGACCCTTTTACGCTAAAGTGCACTTTTCTGTCCATTGGTTGATGATCCTTAAACAACCGATGTGCGGAAAATTAAAAACAAATGACCCATAAAACATTAAACAGTGCAGAGGTAAAAAATCTGGCCACAGTCATCTAGGAATCAGACGCCCGATGGCCATTTCATGTTTGTGACGTACAGGGCCTTAAAAACAAGAACCGTTTTATACATGTGCAGCGAGATGTGAAAGAAATGTAAACTGAAAAAGTCCAGATCGTTATGTGCAAAGTATGTCGATGCTTTCTTCCGCTCCCCACCCAGCATCCTGCTGACCTACTAGCATCCTAAAAAGGAAACATCACCATCATCTAAGGCCCATTAGCACAATTTAACGGCAGCCCCCTGAGTCATGAACTTGAACTCAAAAGATGACGCCCCGTCAAGCCCGTTCCCGCTTTCCAGGCCCAGGGCTACCGGATACGACCGTCACTTTTGACGGGCCCGAGTTCAGACTTGGGGTCAGGAGAAAGGGAACTCCAGGTGGACTTCAGGCAGGGGCCCAGAGATGCGCAGGGTGAGGAACGAGCAGCGCACAGGTCACCGGTCAACCAAAAGGCCCGGATGCTGCGGTCTATCCAGTCTTCCAGGGCCTTGCCCACCAGCAAGGAGTTCCTGTGGGACAGCTCCAGGGCTGCATCTCCGCTGGGCAGCTTCAGAACCTGGTTCAGCTGCTGGAAACCCTGTTCCATGTAGAGGTTCCCAGGTGGTCCAGCATGAAGCCAGCTGTCCACTTCTGGAAAGAGAACACCGAGGTGAGGTCATCAACTAACAAAGCAGAGTGACAACCTTAAAAGAGAGAGAAAACCAATCCCCGACTTTTAAATCAGTGAGATTACATCAAATTTAATGGGTATCAAGACGTGTGCTACATCTTTTATGCCTTTACTCAGATGTGTGAAGGTGTGCATGCTCCTTCTGGTACTGGTATCTCCTCCAGCACAGCAAAAAAATGTGGTTAGGCAAACAAGCGTCTCTTAATTGCCAAAGTGTAAGTGTTTGGTGTGTGTGTGTGTGTGTCGCCCCCACGTCCTGTACCGGATAAGAGTATTAAGGAAGCTGGATGGATGTGATGGATGGATGGATGCATTTCTCCAGGACTAATCAGGTAGACATGCAAAGACTACAGAAATGAAAATGTCAGGAGGTGACTCACCTTTCTGTATTGGCCGCCCTCCTTTAAATGCCAGGGGCATTACGAGGAACTGGATCTCTGCCACGCGCTCCCACAGGCGGAGGACCCTGACTGTCCAGGTGCCGGGCCGGAGGGGGCGCTGTAACGGCGGCTTGTACTGCGTGAACTCCGCGTCCACGTCCACGCTGATGTCATAGGAAGCTGCCACCACCTGGGCCGGATCAATCCAGACTATAGTGGCCGTCAGGTTGGGTCCCCGCGCCCACTTCTGGACTGCCACCGGCTCATCGAGGGGGCCCAGAATCCCTCCAAAGTTGCGGAAAATCCTCTCCTTGGGGTCCCACCGTGTACCTACCTGATGATGGCACACACAGTGTTAACATGGCTGTGGTGAATTACAGGAGCATGCATAGAGACAGGGTGCCCAGAAATGGCCACACCCTTACTGAGCCCATTCACACCTCCAGGTACTTCAGCCTCTCAAACTCCTGCAGGTTGCTCTCCAGCTGCAGTGTGCTCTGGGGCACAGCCCACATCTCCACAACCTCCTTGGTTTTCATGCCGACATTTTGCACTTCCTGCTTGACCAGGTAGCCCTGGAAACGGTCGTCGTAGAAATACAGGTGCACGGCTATGGGATGGCCCAGAGGTTCATAGCTAAAGAAAAACACAAAGGAATCAAACATCAAGAATAATAAGAACAAAGTATACCAAAAAAAACCCACAATTATACGACTAAATCATGTTAAGTCTACTACACATTGCTATTCTCTTCCAGTTACAGCACTGACGCTATTTTTCAGATCAGCACAACATACAGAAAGTGAAATGAACACACAGTGCAACACAGACCACATAATGAACACATTTAGCTGAAATTACAGAGGAGATCTGGTCTAACAAGCTTTTAGAGTCACGAAATACCAGTTAAGGTCATTCACTGCAGTATTCTCAAATTGCCGTTGTCCTTGGTAGCCCGATTTTTTTCTTAATATCTGGCAGGCGTCATGCACAGCCTGCCTGTGAATCCCTCCTTACTCAGTGTCACCAGCTTACACATTAAATGATAACACCTAATGTGTAAGCACAGTTACGCCATTAAATTGTTTGCCTGGCAGGCACCTTTACACACAGACTTTATTTTAAATTTGATATTTAACCCATTTACCAACAAGATTCTGGTTAAGCACCCTGCCCTCTGCAGGATGACATCACACCGAGGCCAGAGAGCCAGCCTCCTACGTACCACATGCGCTCGCAGAAATAAGTAGATACAGGAACATACATTTTTTTCCCCAAACTGCCCCTATACCTAAATTTTCTTTATAGAACGCTGAGGAACATTTTTGTGCGGTAAAGAGAGCCACATTTAGTGCTAGCTTAGCGACTAAATCGCCGAGAGTGCACGCGACCGCCGTGCCGAGCTAAGAACCGCATCAGGGCCCCCTCACCGACAGGCCTCGCTGCCGCCGTGGGTGGCCTCCAAGCTGCGGAGGCCCAAGCGAAAAAATGAGGAGTAGGAGGTGAGGGCCACGTCGTTGAGCGCGCTGGGGCCATCTGCCTGCTCGAAGACGCTCTCCCAGTAGGCTTTGAGTGCCGGCGTGCCGGGGGCGTAATGCCCGTACAGATGGGCGTCCAGGATGTCTATGGCCTCCTGGTTCACCGTCGACTCAAACTTACGGGCAAAGAAAGTCGGGCGACTCAGTTGCTGCAAGACAGGAGAGCCAACAGGGGCGTACGCGTGTTTTCGTTAGTCAAACAGCAAACAAAACTGTTTATTTTATAAGTATATAAATAAAATATTTCAGGAGCACAGGTGTGTTTTCTTTAGTTAGAGTGCAATATATATATATATGTTCCATATTACTCTATAAATAAATAAAAATCTGATTTCAGGTTGTGGCCCAATTAAAATGTGACAGATACCACACAGCGAAAAAGCAAAATATAAAACTGATATTCCTATGACGCCCATGGATATAAAATATTCATGATCTTCTTCTGCTAATGAAGACAAAGGAGACACCCGGAATCTGGGGGAAGCGGCCGTTTTCGGCGGCCGACCTGGATCCGGATCAGGTCCGAGGGCTTGAAGTCGTTGGGCGAGCAGCCGCACCAGTCCACGATGTGCTTGTACTGGCACTTGCAGCCCAGTTTGCGATTCCAGTTGGTGACGCGAAGGTTGTTGTCGACCAGGGAGTCACACATGTGACTGTTGCCCAGGACCGTGTGGAAGAAGGACTGGGGGTGTTGGGGCAGAGGGACACCCTTTAGAAGCCCAGAAACCATGACTCCAGCCCATTATTACAGCAATATATTACCCTACTCATAAAAGCTAATCTCATCTCAAGTAAAATATTAATTCTAAAACATGCACAGGAAAAATCTTTAATCTTCTCTAAAAGTCTGTTTCCAAAACAACCAATAACATATGGTGCTCACAGAAAGCCTTGGGATGCTTGCTAAATTCTGTAATAATATTGCAAACTTATTGGTTTCATAACAAAAGTGCACTGACAAGCAACATTTAATATGTTTGTACATATCTTCCGCACAAACATTTTCGTTTTATCAAGTGTCAATTTTTCAAGTGATTCGTTCATTTCTGTGCTTGCCATTTTGCTATTAATTGCAATTGTAGTTATTGGCTCCCAAAGTGATACTAAACACAATTTTATGGTGTTATGTTACTGCAAAGGTGCTGCTTTTTAAAAAGCACTCAATGGGACTGCCCGTCAATGAACTTCCTAACTCAGAGCAGCTCTTTCGGAACTAACTCAGGTTTTAATTTACTACTTCTTGAAATTACTGTTTTACTTAAAGCTACTATTTGTTTCTATTGTGATATATTTTGTAAACAAATCAATAAACTATTGCTGATACATTCGCATTATTTTTACTGAATGAAGGAAGCATCCCAAGACTTTCTGCTAGCACTATATAATTTTGCCAATAATGAATAAGCTATCGATTAATTCTTGTTGTTTCTGATACATCACACGGCTGACTCTCATGCAGTCTTACCTCAGCCGGGAGTAAGGTGTAGCTGTAGAATTGCTTCAGGCCCGACACCAGCGAGTCCTGGGAGTTGATGACGTACTCCACAAAACGGCGCGTAAGGGAGAACCAGTCGGAGCCGCCGGAGACCTCTAGGCCCTGGGGTATCACTCGGTCTCCAAGCCGCCACATGTGGGAGTCACACTCGTGGAAGAGGCGGTCCAAGCCCTGCTTCTTGATGAACCTGCCACAGCAACAACAAATCACGACCGAATACCACAGGCTTACACAGTGAGACACTGTAGCTACTAACTGCAGTCATTACCGTACATATAATAACATTTAATTAGGTCCAGGTAATTAATATCTCCCATCAAAATGTACAATAAAATAGTTGCAATAGAAGCTTTAGTTCAACACCAAATTAGACCAATTGTGCTTGTTGTCTGCTTGAAACTGGATTTCATCCACTGAGGCTCTTAATTAGCTCTGACACTGTGTTACTCTTTCTGAGGAGTAAAAATAAAAGCGACATCTGCTAGCTTCTATACTTTTAATCCTCTAAGAGGGAGAAATCAATTAATAATACTGAAAAAAAGAATGAATCCTCAATTAGCCACATAACACGAAAAGGCTAATTGACGAGGAACTTTACAGTGGGCCACCTGCGGCTGAGTAAAAACCACTCAGAAGGGATTTTGATTTTAAACATTCACAACTGGGTGCCGTGTTGCACGCGCCAAAGGGCAGAGGTCGTGGTACCTTGTGTTTTCCCTTCCGTGAGACTTGAGGAAATTCTTGTCTCTGTTCTGAGAAAGAAAAGCCACCAGTTCCTCGTTGGTCCTGCGTTGACACAACACAGAACAGTCAGCTAGACTGTGAGAGGCAAGACAGCAGCCCTGCCATCATCAGCTGAAGCCCATTTCCTGCATTGAATAATATGTTTTAACCCAAAATCATGCAAATGAGTTTTACTTATATTAGCTGCTGTTTTAAATGGTATGGCCTTTTATTTGCTCTCCGTCCGCCTTTGTTTTTAGCCTACCAACCCCCATATAACTCGATTTAATGTAATTCAATTAAATGTAACCTTTATCTAAACTGTCTATTGCATGGTCTCGGGAGAATGCCAGATTTCCATTTCGCTGCGAGTGGCACCAATGTGATTGTGCATAAGACCAAAAATCTGTATTAAGGTCCCCAAAGCAAAACGAAAGTCAATAACGATTAGGTAACAGTGAGGAACTATAGCTAATCGCAATTCCAAATTTATATTTATATAAATTTATAATACAATTACAAGAAAATTATATAACATAATATACTTAAAAGAAAAGACAGATCTACTATATAATAGTAGCGAATAATTAGACAATAACGCAGAAGCTATTTGACAGACAGCCTAGGATGTAAGGAGAGTAGTTATCCTATTATCCTATAAATCATCAGACAAAGCTATGGGCAACACATAGTTAATGTACAAATAAAAGTGTCACTGTCCCGCAGTGGTAACTGCATCAAACTGCACCAATACATTATTAAACAAAGCAAATAGTTTAGAATATATTGTGAAATGTTATGACTTTGTACAAGAAGGTATGAATGATTGATGTAATGTGATTTAAGGTCTTTCGACACAATAGCTTATAGCGGGAGTGATAAAGCTGGTTAAAAAAGCTGGATAAAACAGAGGAGACTGAGCGTCAGCACTGCTGAGTGGAGGCACTCGTCTGCAGGCCGGCTGCGGGCACCTGGTGGGGAAGTCTGTGGCACTCAGGTTGATGAAAAAGTCCCACTTCCACTCCTTCATGGCCAGCAGGTCCTGCATGCTGCGCAGGTATGTCTTGAGCAAACTGGCTCCACCCCAGATGGTCACCATCCGCCAGGGCGTGACACGCACATTGGGGTAACGCTCGGCGATGAGCAGCACCTCACGGTGCAGGTAGTTGGAGCGCTGTGCGAGGGGGAGAGGAGAGTAGCTGAGCACGGGGGAGGGAGAGGCGGAGGAGAGCGAGGGGGAGAAACGCGGAGGCGCGGAGGAGAGCGAGGGGGAGAAGACGCGGAGGAGAGACGCGGAGGAGAGCGAGGGGAAGATGTGGAGGAGAGCGAGGGGGAGAAGACGCGGAGGAGAGCGAGGGGAAGATGTGGAGGAGAGCGAGGGGGAGAAGACGCGGAGGAGAGCCAGGGTGAGAAGACGCCGAGGAGAGCGAGGGGGAGAAGACGCGGAGGAGAGCGAGGG
>JAODKN010000093.1:10554676-10570774 GCA_026774425.1 Petrocephalus zakoni
ATATATAATACATACATACACAATATAAACATTTTTGGGGTAACACTTTACTTGGTGGGGTGGGGGGGGGCACAAATAATGTAGTAGTACACTCTTACTTAATGCATTAATTAACCAGTAATTAATGTTAGTTACATACTGACCATCATTAACTAATCATGACAGGTTCATGATTTGTTCTTGAGTTCTGAGTAACAGAAAACTCAGTCAGTTACCAAAAAGTTATTTGTGTTACCTTTTTTTTTTTTTAACTCTGGATGAAACAAGTCATCCATGACTATTCAGGATTTTCAAGTTTGTCCATTACTTATTCAAATGGCTTCTGGCCGACTTTAACCGTGGGACGGTTAACACCTAGTGTCTGGAAGCAGTTTTGAAGTGGACCTTGTCACTTGCCAGCCCAGGGAATCATTAACCTCATAAGGTGTTTGAGTTGTTACTCAGTTCCCATAGTTTCTATGTAACTTAGGTCAGACGTTCTCCCCTACGCTGTACAATCTTTGTCCTTACTTCTGTCAACTCACTGCAAAAGGACGTCCTACAATTGCTTACATTTATTTTAATGGATACCTCAGAAATGTGAACAACTGCATAGGAACCTTTTCTCTCATTTCTGGCGCAAGTTCACCTGTGTTCCGAGTGTACAAAAATGGATAAAGTAAAATGTATTGTTCAAAAACCTAATCAAGAATAGAGATCTCACAGTGTCTGACTCTATTCTGACATAAGTACTGTATGCTCGGTTTGTATGACTTTGTAATTAAAGCTGCAATTCCCATGTTTGGCATTTCTTTAATGCTATAACTTGGCCAACACTGAGCTGAGTAACATAGCAAATACTATACAAAATACATGAGCAAATGTCATCAAAAGTAGATGACAGTTGTAGTTTCCTTCAAGTGGGTTTGATTCCTGTCAGTATGAGTGGAATTTGCCTGTTATTCCTTTCTTTTCATGGATTTCCTTCTGATCCAAACCATTTAGCTGAAAGTCAGGTAAACTGTCCAACATGTTTCTCCCCATGAGTTTCCTGGAACATACTGCAGACTTGCTGCAGTGCATCATTGGCTAAAAATGATGGGAAATGTATTATTTATATTTCTACCAGATTCCAAAGGAATCCTGCATTTGATACAGTCCATAAATCCATAATTTCTTCAACCATGGCTCTAGAAAGTTTACTTTAGGTCAGCCAGATGCAGTTAAGAGGACCACTCATTAAGTACAGGGTCATGGGGGGTGGACCTGGATCTCACCTCAGGGAGCGTAGGCCACAAGGCAGGAGAACAACCTGAATGGTTAAGCAGTCCACTGCAATGCACACATATTCACATACTATGGGTAAATTGGAGGTGCTAGGCAGCCTCACAGCAGGGGCGTCGGAAATCGGGCAGATCTGTCTTCCCCAGAATTGGAAAATATTGGAAAAAAATCACATCGTGATACATTTGGGTTTTGCGATCGCTTTTCATAACTGCGTCTTTTACCCTTTAAGGTGTTTCTGTCATGATACAGGTTAAACAGATAAGACTCTTCATTATCTTCCATTATGAATCCACGCATTACCGAGGCAAATTCGCTGCACATGCACAGTGTGAGGACGAACAAACACTAACAAACACTGTAATCCTATTAAAGACAAAATTATTTTGTCATATGGGTCAGTTATGTTTTTTTCCCCACTATGTGACTATTTCATGTGTGGCCACTGCAATCTCAACATTAGCAAATACACCAATCAGCCATAACATTAAAACCACAGACAGGTGACGTGAATAACATTGATTATCGCAGTACAATGGCACCTGTCAAGGGTGCCATCATACATTAGGCAAGTGCACACAGTCAGTTCTTGAAATTGATGTGTTGGAAGCAGGAATAACGGGCAACTGTAAGGATCTAAGACTTTGACAAAGGCCAAATTGTGAAGGCTAGATGATTGGGACAGACCATCTCCAAAATGGCAGGCCATGAGTCAGGGCTGCTCTGGCAGCACGAGGGGGGTGGGGGGGTGCACAATATTAGGTATTAGGTAATGTTATCGCTGATTGGTGTATTGGACATATGAGCCACAGTATCATGATTATGCTGCTTGAAATTTCCCCTTTGGGACATTCCAGTGTCAATCTCCAGTTTTGATGTTAATTAAATTTGGCACACAAATTACACGTATCTTCCAGAGCTTAGAAATATTTACATACATATATGTAAATATTTCCTTTGAGATCCCTGCTGAAAACAGCATGGACTAGCATGGTCACTATGCTGGTTTGGTGCTGGTGTAGCCGGTCTACCTGCACGTGATACTGGTTCACTTGCACCAAAGCACAACATATGCTGGTATAACCAGCATGCATTCTGCTGGTTATGCTGGTAACCAGCTGTACTGGTCCATGCTGTTTTTTTCTATTCTATACCAGGGGTAGCAAAAAATAATTCATTGTTTTGATATGAGCTGTAACTTTTTTTTTTTACTACTTTGCTACAACTTTATCTTACTAAAAAGCTCAAAGTAAGTACTTCTTGGTATGGTCAACTTTTAGTCTGCGTTTATTTTTTCAAGGTCAAACTTCATCTTGATACTGCATTATCTGTAACTTTTCTACACATTATGACGTTACGAAGGTGGTCGTATTTTTTCTGAACTTTAAAATGCTATAAAACTACAAAACCAAAAGCCAGATAAAACCAGTTTATAGCATGAAAAACGATTTAATTGGAGTACCTGCATTTAGCAACGTCATCCAAAGTTCTGTTAACGTGCCCCCAGTCATTTTCTTCTTAAAAAAAAAAGAATACAATAAATATGTACAGTTCTCCAACTAGCATACTGGAATTTAGAGTCCGTTTTCACAGCATTCCCACAAGTCTGAACCTCCCCTCCTGCTTTACTGGCACCACGTTGATGAAGGTCTTGTAGAGGACCGCGCCTTTGGGCAGTTTCCGGATGAGCTTGACCGCTTCCACACTCCGGGGGCCGGGTATATACACCTCCTTGGTGAATCTCACAGTGCCATCTTCGAGGGCATACAACGTTTTGTTGGTCCCGATTCCAACCTTGGAATAAAAAGACAGGTATCTAACCTACATCCAGATCATCCAGCTCCACAGTAGATTAAAATGAGGGTGTAAAACGCCTTACATGCGCGCCTGGGTGCCAGCGGATGCCACGCTGCGTGGCAAGGATGTTCCCGGCGTGGACAAAACTTCCTGTACAAAGATATAATAAGAAATCAATGCCCTGGTTATGGACACATTGTAACTAACTCACTAACTGAACTGTATCAGAAACTAAACTTTAATTTTGCTTTACACAATGTATAGCTTATTAATTTTGTACACCTTCCACATTGACTTAAATTAAATCACGACGATTACTATACACATGTAGACATGCAGACTAGATTACAGGCAGAGTTACGTTACAAGTTACGTCCTACACACGGTAGTCCTTTGATGGCTGAAATCATTGTAAAAATGGAGAGATACCGCACCGTCCATCTTCTTGTAGCCGTATCTCCGGCCGGGACTGCCCGATCCATAATTCTTACTGCTGCCCCCCGACTTCTTAGATGCGAACCTTACAAAGACCGCCAGTGGGCTGTAGCAGGGTGCCAAGACGCCTGAAATAAAGATTAACAAAAAGAAAATAGGAACAACCAGCGGCTGCAAGTCAGAAAGCGCGACGCCGGTGCGTGCCTGCCTGCCTGCCTGCCCCCCCCCGGGTAAGGCAGACGCGCAGCATCCGGCACAATGCTAATACTATAATAAATAATAATAATAATAATAATAATAATAATAATAATGACGAAGTGCGTGCATCGGTGCACGGCGATCGCGGCGCCCTGCGGCACCCTGCGGCGGGGATCCTCACCCGCTCTCGCCGGCAGCGCGAAGGACAGGGCGGCCATGTTGCGCTCGGCAGCCGTGCACTCCGACCCCTCACCCGGGAAGCACAAGCCGCCGTCCTCCGGGCGCCCAGCGCGGCGGATTCAACGTGCCGAGGGGCGCCCGCGTACCGCAGCCCGGGTACCGGCGGTGCGCATTACCGCTTTCTCTCCATAAGGTGGGTAGCCTTATTAGTAGGTGACAAATGATGAAGCTTTGCCAAGTATTGTACAAAATTAAGGTTACTTCTGAGATGAAATAAATAAGCGACAAAGTCAGACAAGTCAGATCTTTATAATTTCTTAGGATCAGTCTCGTTAGTAGCCAGGGTTAGTAACAGGGTTTATTACGTTATTTTTAAGGTATTTTTTCCTCCCCATTCTTTTTCCAGAGGTTGTGTGAGTGTGATTTTTGGGAAGTGTATGAGTATGTAAGTATATGATATTTCTGATTATGGAAAGTATATTTTTATGTTTTACTTAGATCTTGTTTGTTGATGAATAGCTGTTCCACATAGTGCTGGCTGAACTTCGGGCAGAGTCGGCATGGGAAGCAGACTGGATGAGCAATCCCCCGACTCCAGCGATATGGAGGACCTACCCAGCTTCCTGAAGATCCGACACGACCAGTCGGATCATGGTCGAGCAAAGCCAAGGGATGTTACTGCCCCGCTGCCTGCTGCCTCCCGCCCAGAGCCCTGCACGTCGGGGTCAGGCAAACCGAGGCATGTAGTGATGATTAGCAGTGAAAGTGAGGACGAGGAGGTCACCATTCCCCTCGCTATGAGGCTGAAGCAGCGCCTGGGGGGCCTGACGTCATCTGTCCCTGCCGTGACACAGCCTCTCCAAGCCTCTGCGTGCCAGGCTGGCTGCTTCCTTCAGAGGAAGCCGGCCAAAGCGGACTCCGGCCCACTCAGCCAACGGCATGCCCCGCTCCCCCTCCGCTCCGAAGAACGCGGAGGAGCCTCGGACATCACGCGGATCGCCCTGGGCTCCTCGGCCGAGGGGCCGTTGGCGGAACCCAGAGCGCTGGCGGGGGGTGGCGGCTCTTCTTCTTCAAGGGGGGCCACCAAGCGCAGTGCGGCAGAGATCGGGGCATCCAGGGAGGATGCCCGGAAGAGGAGGGAGGCCCGGGAGAAGAATCAGGCCGGCCGGGAGGCGCACAGACTCGAGCTGGAGAGGCAGAGGGCCGAGAAAAAGGCATTAGCTGACGCTGTTAAGGCTCTACGGCCAGAGGAGTGCATCAAACACATGGTGGTGTCTGTGGATCCAGGTGAGTGTTTCCTTAAGAATGTAATAGTCTACAGCCACAGGGAATCGGCAGACTGTATATTTCAAGCCAGCAATATAACCTCAAAAGCACATATGGTGATTTTATTACTTGAATGGTACACTAAGCACTACTCACTCAGTGAAATTTTTTGGCATGCCGGTGTAAATTTCACACTTGGCGGGCCGCTGTGCTGCGGGAAAGCCCGAAATGATCTGACCGGTGCCCAGTGCTGGCTGTGAACGCTTTCAGCCCCCTTTAGAGAGATGACCGTCTTATCAAAGAGGTGGCTAAATTTGTTATATTCAAGCAATCGTCATGTCAAGTCTGAAACAAAAAAAAAAATCATATTGGCCTTTGCTGAATGCGTGAATATTTTGCACGCCCCCTCCATCCGTTAATTATGTATCTCAATTACATTAATGGGTTTTGAATATTTGCTCGGGATAGATAGCAGGTTAGGGAATATCTCCCTGAGATCATTGCAGCAGGGTGTGCTTAGATGAGTCCTCCGGGCTTGAGATGTGTTAATGATTGCCGAGCCGGCCTGTCTCTCCCAACAGCTCTGCTGCAGCTGGAGGGTGGGGGGACGCTCCTGACCTCACTCCAGGAGCTGGGCTGCAGTTGTGCTATCGAGAAGAATGCCCTTCCCAGAAGCATCGCCTGGGCTCGCAGGGCACCGGAATCGCAGGCCAGTCTCACTGATCACACACATTAGCTGGACCCCATGACCTGACTGTGGATATGCACATTAACTCTTCTGCGTCACTATTATTCAAGGCACTTAAGGGTCTGCATTCTTCCTTGTTGTTTCTGAAGCCTTTACCTGCACTAATGTTTATGTGTAAATTGCTATATTTCCTCCTGCATCTCCTTGTTGTTTGACTGGCAGATTGGTGAGGCACAGTGTCTTCCAGAATCCCATGTTGTGGTCCATGTGCCCCTCAGTGATTTCATCGCAATGGTTAACAACTACAGTCAGGTAAGACCAGCATTGATTGTCACATTTACAGCTGCTCTTAGTCCCATGTATTTTCAGTTTGTCATTTGTTACTATTTTAATTGCCTCTGGCATTCAGAAGAATGAAAAAAATGGTATATTAATATTTTATTGATCATTTTATTTCAAATGAAAATATTCAAATGAATATTTTATTTCATTTGATTTTTGTGGGTATGGGGATTACCATAGCATATCATTACACCTGTTCCTGCTTTTCGTCTGTGTGGCCAGGAGCAGAGAGGTGACATATTTGACAATGGCCAGACTCTGACTGGATGGACAAGCAGCCTCCTGGCACGGAGCGCGGGCCGGATGCCCAGCCTGGCCGTCATCGGCATAGAAAACTACTTCAGGTGGGCGAGGGAGCTGATTTCCACAAACCCGCTGGCCCTTAAACACTGGCTCTGGCTTCCTCTATATCGCTGTGAGAATCCAGAACCATGTGACATTGGGGCTGGGCACTGAACAGGGTCCCCATGGATTTTGGATGTTGGCATCAGGGTGGTTAGCTGGGTGTTGGGACCCGGACTGGATTACTGGGAGGAAGACGACAACAGGTGTAATTGGCCAGACGTGACGTCACCAGAATGTTCTTCCTGAGATGGCTACACCCCCTTCCTCATATCAGACCGTCATACACTGCGACACCACTGATACCCAGGTGCTGCCGGCGCATCGGCAGACCAGCAGGTGGGATGTTTAAAAGCTGGAGTCGTCCTCTGACGTGATACGCCCTCCTCTGCCTGTAGGTCACAGAAGGCACAGAGTCAGAAGAACTACCGTGGGGCCGTGCTGGGGAACGGAGCAGTGACGGCCCACGGGAAAGCGAGGAAGCGGAAAGCAGCTGGAGAGAAGGTCCCGGAGGTCTCCCGTGTCATGCTGGAGGAGGTATGGTGGTCCTCTCTGGCTAGTCAGGCTGCAGGATAGCGGTGGGCAGCTATTTCAGCACCCAGGGAGCAGTACCCTGCCTAGGGGTCTCCAGCGGCCCCACTGCCCATATATTGCATGTATATTGAGGGATGATGCTTTTATTAGAAGAAGTGATTAATGGTCATTGTTGACACACCACAGCACACACCAACGTCACCCATGTGTGACATTCTGAGCACCTAATTCAGTAGTACTTGGACGCGGTACTTTGCTCAGGTTACCTCGGTGGTACCTTGCTGGTTGGGGAGTCGAACAGCAATCATTTGCTTCCCTAACAGGGAAGGCTACCACTGACCCATGTGGAAAGTCCCCATGTGCGGGTCCCCATGGATGCGGTTGAGAAATGATGCTCTGGAGCACAGGGCATAAGAGGGGGCCCTCTGTTCACTTACTCACTGCGATGTCCTAGCAGAAATAAACTCCTAGTGCGTGGCTGTCCGTGTCGCTGATAGCGCTGTTGTTAAATCTTGTCTCCATCATCCCTTCCTTTATCCACCTGCCCCTATCTGCAGGCCCTGGTGGACCTGCAGTTACACACGGGGGTCCAAGTGCACTTCCTGGCAAGCTGGAAAGACTTCTCTGATTATATCGCCATGTCGACCAAAGCAGTAGCGGAGGCCCCGTTTAAGTGAGCCGGTTTCACGCGTGGCAGTTCCCCGTCCGTGCTGATTGGTGTGCTGTCGAGTGCTGGGGGCGGGCCTTGTGGTCTCCTTTACAATTTGCATGTGGACGCTTGTCTCTTTTTTGTTTTTCTCTCCCCAGACGGGAGCGGGAAGAGACGGGTTTCAGCTTCTGCCTGGAGAGCGAGTGGGCGGGGGGTCAGCGGGTGGACAGGGACGGCAGGGGCCTGCTGCAGGTGTGGAGAAGGCAGATCCAGCAGCTGAACCGGGTCAGCCCAGACATGGCCAGCTCCATTCTCTCCGCCTACCCTTCCCCGCAGCTGCTGGCTCAGGTGAACCAAGCATCCCTTGTGTGTGTGTATGTGTGTGTGTGTGTGTGTATATATGTGTGTGTGTGTGTGTATGCATATATGTGTGTGTGTGTGTGTGTATGTATGTGTGTGTGTGTATGTATGTATGTGTGTGCGTTTGTGTGTGTGTATATGTATATATATGTATATATATATGTGTGTGTGTGTAATATGTTGCCAACTGGCTCAGACATGCAGATAGATAGCCGGAGTGTGTGCGCATGCCTGTGTATTACTGAGCCCGCCTGCGCAGATATGCAAATACAGAAATCTGTGATGACAGGGGGAGTAGCAGCAATGCAGGCTCCCGCCCACGTGCATAAATCATTTCTGAAAGGTCTCCACGGGTTCGCTGCAGTTACCTTACCGCTAAGGATTGCAGGGTTTTCTCCAAAGCGTCTCCAAAGGTCCTTATCCCCCCCCCTCCCCTCATTGTAAGTAAAACCAAATGTCCCAGTAAAATTCTCAAAGCCAAATGACAAATGTGCACGCAGGAAGACAAAGGGAATATAATGAATTACTTTTAGTATTCAGTTCTGCAAGTCAGCTCAGATCTATGGCGTTTGGTCATTTTTTATGGAGGGAAAAAAATCCTTAAGATTCTGATTAACTTTATAAGGAATGTTTCATGACAATTAATCAGTGTGGTGCCTAGACAGATGCTGACACTAATGTACCTGGAAATGTTTACTTAGAGAAGTTAAATAAAATACAGCAGGTACTCTATAACAGAGTTCTCTGTGCTCTGTAGTAAATGTTCTCTTTAGGGTTTGAGATGTCATTAGATGACCTTGGAAAGGTTCTCAGTTCATGTGTATTCGTACAGGCATACGGCAGGTGCTGCTCGGAGCGTGAGAAACTGTCCCTCCTCTCGGACGTGCTGATCCGCCGCGGGGAGGGCGTGACCTCTACGACTCGCAGGGTTGGTCCAGAGCTCTCTAAGCGCCTCTTTCTGCTAATGACATCATCAAACCCCCATCAGACTCTTGACTCCAAGGGCTGAATGTGACATCCAGGAGGCTTGAAGGACAAGGAGCATCAGACATTAAAAATGTAAAGAACATGCAGCTGAATCTCCTGTCTGGGCTTTTTTAGTAGCATTTTTTCTGTTGTTCTGCGTTGATTTTATTAAAGTATATTTTGAAAGTCTGCTGTTTAATTTGACTTGTTTTACTTCTGTTCGCCAAAAGCAGTAATTTAAAACCACGGAATTTCTTCAAAAGAGTTTTTTTCTTTGTAACAAGAACATGAATGCGCCTGACTGTGTATAAACACTTGAAGCGGGAGTTCTCAGTGGGAAAAGCTGGTCTCCATTTCCCCTCTCCAGTGTGTTGTTCTGCATCAGGTTTTTTTTTCCTCTGAAATTGCAAAGACGTGGCTTTATCTATTGCAACATCGGCTTGTTAGTTTCTTGACCCTTTGTGATCGAGATGAGAAGAGACTGTCTCGGAGGAAGAACTTGTGTCAATAACAGAAATATGGTGGCGATATACAAATTTCATGCTTGTTGTCTCACTTGACACAGGCACGTTCTGGTATTCTGGAATATTCCACTGAGAAATGCCTAACCCAAGCATTACCTGGTACTTCTGTACTCATCGAAAAGGTCCAGTGTAGTCTGTGCCCTCAAATCTTACACGCTATGTTATTCAGCATGAATTCGGGTAGCCTGTCATTTTACGATCGGCTCAGTCTGTTCCAAATTCTGGGTGTTTTCTGTGGCGGTTCTGGTTAGGAAACCTCTACTGTACAGTGGGTTTTCTTGAACTGAGTCTTCAATCTGTTACGTGAGGTGTCCAGCTGTATTGACCAAACTCTAATTTTTCTGCAGCTCATTTCCTGCAGCCCAGAAATGCAAGTTCCCCAGTCAATGCATCACCCAATTCTCCGGTCACCTCGCCCCTGACGACGGCATGCACGCACGAGCCGTGATGTAGCGGTTTCTGTTCCCGCCGAGCGTTGGCGGCCTTTGATTTAGAACGTGTACTGCTTACGGCACATTAGCGAAGTGGCACCTGACCAAGTAGGGTCCGTGCGGCTGAAATGAAAAGCTGGGTAACGAGCCGTTAAATGTGCTTAAGAGATGAGTCTCATATCAGGCCTGTATTTCTGAAGGCAGCACGTTATTGCACTCCGTAAGTGAATCGGGGTAGGGGGAAATTGGGGCTAAGTGGTTAACTCCACCCTCTCTCGTTCAAAGTACGCCATGACCCTGTCGGCAGGGCTAGCCGCCGTAATTGAGCGCAGACATGGCCATCGAGTGTGGGTGGCCTATTCGTCGTTGCCCTTCAAATTTCATCCGTCAAGGATGTTCAATGCGGGCTTTGAATGTGACGTATGTGTCTTCGGACGCATCAATATTTTAACAGTGCCTACGCCATGGTCTCTGAGCGAATGACGCATCTCTCCCGCAGAATAACTGAAATGCTCTGTGAAGGGAGGAATTCAAATTCCAGATGCTTCAGCAGTAAAAGGGCTAGGACCATTTGCTCTTCGATACTTCAAAAGGAGGTTTTGCCTTTCGCAATCTGTTTGAGAAAACGCCCCAATGTATACAACACCGCCTCAAAACGTCATTCCACAATCAAACGTTATAAATAATGATGCCTCCCATATGCCTGCCTTTAGCGATCCATTAAGATTTTTAACAGCTCAGGCAAAATTTAGGCTGGTATCAGCCTAATTCTGTCTGTTTCCACCATTATGTTTCAGTCACAAAGGTAGTTTACACCACTCCCCTTTCCTTCATATTGCCATCTATGATGAGTTCCCATTTTATGGGAAATTCTTAATGTTTATACCCCTGCAGACAATGGAAAAAGTGTTTGAAAATGTCCAGAAGCAGGAGTGAAAGCAAATATGTGGTGTTTGTGTTCCTCCATTAGACACGAGTCGCCCCTGGTCTCTCTTGGTTACCCCCTTTTCTTTCTGCACTTCCGTGCTGCCCAAAAGCATCCGAACTCGCATATGGTAAATGACCATTGTTACAGTTCTGCAAACAGCTAATTTTTTGCTTGGGGTGGGGGGGGTGAGCGGTCTTTGAATTATCAGGGTAATGGTGGAGTTTAGGAAGTAACCACAGGGGGGCAGACTTGTTTTACGCTGGTACGTTTAGTCCAAAATGAAGAGCATGGCATGTGAAATTTAAATAACAGACATAAAGGCATTAAATATGAAAAATTTAAGAAGTGTGAAAAAAGGTCTGGAATAGAACCTATTTAAGTATAAACCAAGGCTTTTTATAACGGAGCTGCATGCAGACGTATAAGTACATTCCTACATGCAGTCTCCTTGTTTTCTCCTATGTACAGAGGCTTTTAATAAAATAAGAAGGCTTATGGTCGTGATACATGCAGATAACTGAAAAAGACCTTGATGATTAATCACCAAAGAGAAGGACTTCCGTGCTCCACTACTCACTTATTTGTACATTGGAATAAGATGCATATTTATGCATATATCTATGTTTATATTCTATTCAGTAAATCCAGCTTAGTATCTGAGATTGTCAGTAAAGCATTGTTTTTTTTTTTTTTACTTGCAGGGAAGATAGTCTGCATGTGTGTGCGTGTGAATTCGTGACAGCTTTGGAATCCGTGCAGAAATCTATGTGCCAAATGCTTGTTGGGTGGAGACGTTGCAGGAGAGCATGGCCAACTGTAGCCTTTTTTTCCAAAACATTCTAATTCTAGTGGTTCTCCTGCCTGGGTAACCGTTGTATACCAGGATGCCCTTTATGCTCTGGGTTTATGCATTTGGTCCTAAGGGTCACCTGACTGACAGGATCGCTCTTGTTTTGCTGAGCTGCAGTCAGCTTAGAAGAATAACATTCACTGAGCAATGATGGCCTGACCACGTTTTGCTGAGGATGTTGGTGCAGATACTTTCCAAAATATGGCATTCTGTACCCCTCTCCTCCCCCCACTCTCACCAACACTCTTTTTTCTGTCATTTATTCTCTTCTACTCCATACTCCTACTCTCTTTGTCTCAATTTCCTATGCTCTAGTTTCTGCCTCAGCCTCGAAGGCTTTAGTTGCGATACACGCACACGTTGTTCAAGCTTATAAAAAATAAAAAAAATCAGTCCGATATTCACGCCAATCTCTGTACATCACATGCTGGAGGGTAGTGTTTTATTTCTTTTTCCCCCCACAGAAACTCTGCTTCAGTCATGTCTCCTCCACTAAAGCAGTTCCAAAATGCAGCTAGTTTACATTTAGCATCTGTTCGCTGTTTTACGCCTTCCCCCATCCGTAGCGACTCAGTGTTACTTTAACGAAAGCGCTCGCCTCTATTGACTAAGCACTCCTGACAAGCGACCAACACAAAGACCCAGGTAAATGCAATCTCACCAGCTAGGATTGTCGCGAGCCCCGCATTGCCCTGTGTTAGCCTGCGTTGGCCTGCGTTGGCCTGCGTGGCGGCCCCCCGCTACACGTGCCGGCACCAGGTGAGCACAGCGTCTGGTGTGCCCCGTGTTCAATATTCATGACATGCCATCACCCTCCAGGGCTTTTTATTAACATTCTGATCAGCGCTCTGCCAGATTGCTTGATCCGCAGAAACAAATTGGGAATAGTCTTTGATAAGAGAAAAAAACAAAAATCGGGAGGGTGTGCACCAAATGCACACCTCTGCTCACCAGGCAGAACAGCGCAGACACACAAATGGCATTCGCTCATTAACGGGGTGTCTGGGATAGCGTTCGGCCCTTTACGATGGCGCCGTTCGGGTATATCTCTCGTACGAGCTGCCTCACTCACCGCGCTGTCATAAACCCAGAAGTGTAACATTTCCCACGGGGAACATACTTCAAGCATCTAAGGTTGCTGTCCTCCGCCTTAACCGCGCCGGCCCCGGAAAAGCCATTTCTCTCACCTCCACAGAGTGATGCCACCTCCACAGCAGTGGCTGTCTACAAAACATGGAGTTTATGCTCACAAAGGATCTATGTCATATTGGAGCATAAGAACGACAGAAGGTGCAATTCATCACATATTTTTTCACTGGCATGACATAGTGCCTCGTTAAGACCTTCCCCCCGACGCGAGAATCAGGCACAATGGGAAGTCTGCGATGTCGTACTCTCTCACTGGTCAGTGTGTACACTTGCATATCAATGTTGCATTTACCATTTGCAGATACAATTTCACTCCATAATCTGCGTGCAGATAACCTATGTCTGTCTCCATTCAATAAACCAAGCCAGATTAAAAAAAAGAGTTCATGTAATGAAAGGTTCTGAGCAGGTAAACATATAACTATATATTTTTAGTTTTTCTCTACAGGGTATTACACCATTACACCGTAGGCTGACAGAGTTCACAGCAGAGCAGCTACCTGTTGTTTCCTATCATAATATCTATGCTGTACCATGAATATCAGTGTGTTGTTTGTCAAGAAATGCATCCCCTACACAAAAGAACCTTGATCTCCCCTTTTTCACCCATTTGTTTATCCATTTACTTATTTATACCCTCACTTCACCATGCCTTGCACTTGGGGCTAGGCCTTGTTCTCTCTGTAGCTCACACGTATGATATTCATACAATTATATACCTTTCGACTTTCGCTTTTTATGTCCCGGAGCCGGCGTCTGCGAGCATAATGTGGCTGTGGCGGTGTGGAGCTTTTCTAGGAACAAAACAGGAATGATGAAAAGTCCGGTTTCCACTTATTTGACGTCGCATTTATATGGGTCTATATAACACAGGGCCATTAATATAAACAAATTGTCAATATCCATTAAGCTTTTTGTTCTCAAAATAAGGTCCGTCTTCCTTTTTCCCAGGTTTTCAGAAACTTTGATCCAATAACACAGTCCAATGAGAGCACAGTTTGTAAATTAGCAGTGCATCTCTGTTTTGTTTTCAATCCACTGTATTTTCGCTATAGTGCTGTATCGTGTCTGTATGTTTTTGTGGGGACAAGAGGGTCCCATGGAACTGACTTGCCTGGAAGAAGGAAATTTGCCTGCTGGTGCCCCTACGGTTGAGTCCTGCTTGAGTTAAATATTTCATCGAGCCTTTTAATAAAGACTCTCTTTATTTCTTGATTTTTGTCACCTTTCCTCTTCTCACTAGCTAGGGATCCTGAGCATTTTTTCTGCTTTAGTGTAGCTGTGGAAGAAACCACTGCCTCCAGCGAAGACTCCATGATCTGCCTTTGCAGATGGTGTTTTTGGCCAGGGGTTTAGAGTGTCATCCCCAGCACAAATCTTCACCATGGCGGACCGATTGACACAGGCTGGGAATGGCCTGCAGAATGCGTCACCTGTGTGGATGGCATCATGTTCCTCTTGGCGAGGTTTAGCTACCAGTACAACTCACTGGAGGCAGGCTTGTTTGTGGTGAAGTTTCTTCCTTGTTAATACAGAGTCATACCTGATATCTTGTTCCCAAAGACGGGAGTCGAGTCTCTGGTTGATGTAGGCAGAGGAGAAGGTGATTTATGTTTTCCCAGGCATTTCCAGAAGATAGGAACAGGATGGCAATGATGAATATTAAACCTATGAGTATTAACCCTACAAATAACATGAGTGTAAAAACAGTCAAATCTACAACAGTAACAACCAAAATGATTCAACAAATCCGTTTTTGTATTTTCTGTGTCAGTTTATCAGTTTGACACTCACTTCATGGCCAAAAGTGTGTGGACACCAGCTTGCCCAACTTAGCATTTGATTTTGGAACATTGCTGGTGGCATTTGCTGTCATTCAAGTTGGGTGCTGATGTTTACTGCAACTGAACTAAACCGGATGTGTCCACTTCACCCTCTGTTAATTTGTAGCTGACTAGGGTAACTAGAGCAGGGAAGAAGTCTAGTAAACTGAGTAGATTGAAGGGTGGCATCCTATCATTGTGCTAAGTTGAAAGTCACCCACCTCTTCTGTAGGCCACATCCAGTTCTGCTACTGGTGTGTTTCCGGAGATTGCATGGCTGTGTGCTTATTTATGCACGTCTCAGCAATGGGTGTGGCTTAATAAGCCAATTCCTCTAGTTAAAATGGGTGCCCCCCCAACTTTTGGGCATATAGTGTTCTAAGTACGCTTACAAAACAGTCAGAAATTATACAGGCTGTAACTCAGACTCCTTAAAAAATAATGACATTTTTATGAACTGATTGAAGCTCTCCTTTATTCAAGAGGCTGAAAGAGTGCAAATCAGCTTCATCGTTTTATTTTTGGAGCACCAGTCCAGGGGTTTATACAAGATGATGGTGATTCTTGTGGTAGTATTTGGATCGGTCCGGCAGAAGTCCAGGTACTTCAGTCATGAGATATATTCCAACACATTATCTATCCATCATGTTCTCATGGACTGTTCTCTGCACAGCCTTGATCACGATATCGCAGGTTAGTACCGCACATCCCCAGATCTGAGTACTGCCAACATGAATTACACTCTGCATGCTTTAAACAAAAAGAATGCACTAGTCTAGACAGAATCACAACTGAATTCTACCAAGGAGTCCGGGATATTCTAAAGGAGAATGTGGTGGAGGTCGGGTTGTATATGGGGCAGGTAGGTTAGTTCTCTTTCTGTAATATAGTTGCTTTTATCCATTATGTCCAGAGATAGCAGCTTCCTCTATATTTATAATATCGCAGTCCATTCAGAGGAGTGTAGCTTACGCTTAGCCGTAATAGAATATCTTTTGCTGCTATACTAATAGTGTTAATAATAACTTGACAGCCATTAGGTCCTAGGTGAAAAAGGGACATGTCAGCTAGTATCTGGACCTTTTTCACCAAGAAATCTAGCACAATGATAACATATTAATAAATTAACCCAGGTGAAATTGGGAAAGACCATTACTATTCTCAGCACATATATTTGTTTCTTCAAACGACAGAGGTGCACTTTAGCTAGGAGGAGACGATTCTCCATCTCCAGCACAAGCCCACCAGCCCACAAGCACGGACCTTATCCACGGACTAGCATGTGTTTGCCCTTGCAAAATATCTGCCTTCATGCATGGATACAGATCCTCAGAACACAGACTCTGGTAGTGCTCTCTGTTTACACAATCAGC
>JAODKN010000093.1:10570874-10588909 GCA_026774425.1 Petrocephalus zakoni
AAAATATCTGCCTTCATGCATGGATACAGATCCTCAGAACACAGACTCTGGTAGTGCTCTCTGTTTACACAATCAGCCTGGGGCCTTCATAACTATGCCTCCCTAAGCAGGTTTTGCCAAGGTCTTTCCTGAGTGCTGATGGCACTGTCCTTGGTCCAGCTGAGGAATGTAACACATATGCATTCCTGCTTGGAACGGGACAGCATAAGCATCTTTAAGTAGGTCAAACATCATAAGACATTATGGTTAAAATGCCAAACGCCCATGCATTTTATCCGTTTATAAAATATATTTTATATGTTATAACATATATGTTTATATGTTATGCTGGGGGCCAACTGTAAGCCACTCCTTATCCAGAAAGGGAATTTTAATACCATTTAGCAGGGAACCAAAGGTGACCATTGTGAAAAGTCTTTCAAATGTGGCTAAAATTTTGTGAGCTTAACAGCTTCTAACCGGGGACGGACTAACCAAAGGAGCTGCAGAATAGGAAAAAGGCATGAAGTCAAAACTGTGAAAACGGAATCTGCCGGAGCTTATTCCATAACCGAACACTGAGAGCTGTCAGCTGGCTTCTTGTTAAAGCAAAGACACACCTTCAATTAATGCAGTGCCCCAAGAACGGCCAAAATCCCCAGGGATTTGAAATCCAGAAGCCCACTGCCATTCAGTGACTGGAAGGATCCAGTTATGCTCGCATTGCAACATAACTTGCCCATATATTGCAGAACTAACCTGTAATCCGTGTTCACGTCAATGAGAAATATTCATGCAAAAAGGAAAATGAATTATGTGTATAATGCTTACAAGGCATAATACATGTTTTGAAATAAAAAGCCAAAAAACTAATATATGTGAATATGCGTAAAATATATGGTCAGGTTCTGTGTACAGCCGTTGTGTTTTGTTGACAAAAACCTGTTATAGATACCATGATACTCTATATAAATGCCCATTTGTTTACTTTGGTACACTATTCGGACAAAAGTATTGGGACACACCACTTACAGTAATCATTGAATACAGGTGTTTCATTCAGACCCAATGCCATAGGTGTATAAAATCAAACATCTAGAGATGCAGTCAGATTTATAAACATTTGTGAAGAAATTGGTTGTTTTGATGAGCTCAATCAATTCAAGCATGGTACTGTCATAGGATGCCACTCTTTAATTTCAGTTCCTGAAATTTCTTCCCTGCTAGATATTCCAACTGCAAGTGCAACTGATCATCTGCAAGTGGTATTATTTAGTGGAAGCGTTTAGGAACAAAAGAAACTCAGCCATGAAGTGCCAGACCACATAAAGTAAGAGAGTGGGGTGACCGAGTGCTGAGGGGCAGAGTGCATAAAAGTCGCCAGTGCTCATTTGACTTAGTAACTGCAGAGTACCAGACTTCCTCTGGCATTAACCCCAGCACCAGAACTGTGCACTGGGAGCTTCATGGAATGGGCTTCCATGGCCAAGCAGCTGCATGAAAGCCTCGCAAATGTCAAGCGTCGGATGGTGTTGTGTAAAGCACGCCGCCACCAGACTCTGGGGCAGTGGAAACGTGTCCTTTGGAGTAACGAATCACGCTTCTCTGTCTGGCAGTCTGATGGACAAGTCTGTATTTGGCAGATGCTAGGAGAATTTTACCTGCCTGACTGCATTGTGCCAGCTGTAAAGATTGGGGGAGGAGGGATAATGGTATGGGGTTGTTTCTTCTGGGGTTGGGCTAGGTCCCTTAGTTCCAGTAAAGGGAACTCTTAATGCTTCAGCATACCAAGACATTTTGGGCAATTCTATGCTTCCAACTTTGTGGGAACAGTTTGGGGAAGGCCCTTTTCTGTTACAGAATGACTGTGCCCCAGTGCACAAAGCAAGGTCCATAAACTCATTATAAACGCATTGTATGTTATTCAAGTCTTTTTAAAATAGTGTCTGACTGTAACAGGCAGAATAACACTTGGTCATATTTTGAATAAACTCAGTTGTAATTTTGTTTCACGGCCTAATGACAGGATATCATACGTAGAAGTAAAGAAAAATGAGATAACACAATTCCTGAGTTTTCCAGTGTTACATTTTAACACTTGGATTTAGGCTTAATGAAGACTAATTTGTCTTTTCCCTTCCATATAATAATGAATGCTTCATTGTTGCTTTTGTTGCATATTAAAAGCATTTCTGCTTTCTACAACTAAACTAAACCCATTTTCCTATCACAAATATGTCATTGAATGCTCTCCACAACTCAGAAACATTAAACATGATCGAGTAGCACGGGCAGAGTTTTCGTTTCATCCATCATTGGTTTCAAGGGTATTTAATGCTGATGCACGTAAATAATGCAGGATAAGGAATGAACATTATTTTTCGGACACTCTGGGATTTATTTAATTTTAGGTAGATATAATACTGATTGATAGGTAGATAATGATGTAATTACCCAAACGAGACTTTGGCGCACTACCATTAGACTGCGTAATGTTGCTTTCGTCTTTCTGGATTTCAGCTTGTTGCTAATTTTACATTTTTACACCATTTGTTAAAAGCAATGGGGACTTTCTTTATCAGTTACCATACTTGTCATTATATGGGTAACTGTTGAACTTGAAAAGTGCTTCCTCAGGTTGTTTGTGGGGCATTTCGTTTGTGCAGTCTTGGTATAAACTGGTGTGATTTTGTGCATGGTTTGTGTCTTTGGAAAAGTAATTTAACGTGAATTGATAGGGTTGTTAAAATAACCCTTAATATTGCTGCCCCTTGCTCTAATCTAATGTAATCTACCGTACAATGATTACTGTAAATATATTTTACAGTAAGATAAAGATCTTCTCATATTATAAAAACGGCTCAAAAATATGAATGAAATACAAAAATGATCCTTTACTTTATTATGAATACAAAATTCTACATCAAATTACTACAATCTGAGTATTGAGTTTGTAGTGTATTGTTATAGAAATTACACTGAACGTGCAGCATTACAATTAAAAACTGAAAAAAAATGTTATGCTGATGGTTTGTAATGAGAATACTCTTCTGACAGCAGCATGCCACTATCAGGACAATACATGAGTAGAGAGACAATAACTACTGAATATGTATACATGGTATAGACTGCCAGTTGCAGTTACTATAGGTTAATAATACTTAAATGTCAATTAAAAAAAAAAGTTTCACAACGATGGAGAAAGACAAATATAATGACATGGTTGTTAATTAACGGGAGGGCCTTGGTATTTTTAATTAATGAAGGATGCTGCTTAGAGGTTCCAGGTTGATAAGCAGTCTTATAGATCACTTGGTTCGGCCCAACTAGCCTTTAATCACAGTCCAAATCATTGTGTTACAAAGTTTAGTTGATTCAGAGTTGTTGTGCTTCCAACTATCTTCAACAAGAGGCTATAGTCATTGATTAAATTGCAGTTGTATCTTTCTACAATTACAAGATAACTAGAGTGGAAGATAACCTTATTAAATACCATGGAAGACGAGGTTTATTGAGTAGAGGATCAACCATGCATATACGATGCAATATTTTGTTGTTTTTAGATTTTTAATAGATGTTTTCCTTATGTGGAGTTGACGCTTGCAATTCCTATATGACATACTCGGTATGTTCTCCATAACAATATTTCATGGCTGATCACATGACCAGTGAATAGGAATGACCTGCTTGACTCAAGAATTCCAATGTTGCGCCAAAATGTTGTGAATATACAGGGCTTATATGGCAATTATCTAGCAAGGGAGATATTTTACTATACAAAGCAATGTTCTGACTGGTAGTTTTTAAGCAGAGGATAAAAGCAAATAGTCACAGTCTTTTGGTGCATCTGATTAGTTTATGTCATTGGAAGTCATTGTAAGTGTTCGGATTGGACTGACAGATGGTTGAATAGATGGGTGGTTTATTTCATGAGTTTCAGTGCACGGAGTTTGGGGCACAGCAAACTGCAGCACAATGAGAAAGCATTCATCTCTGAAAGCTGTCCTAAAACATCAAACAGCAAGTGCAGCTAAATAGTTCTGCTAGTCTGTTCTCTTTCTTGGTGTGCTTTGGCCAAAACGCTCGCTCACAAACAAAAGCTAGCGCTTAGAAAATGAGAGATGGCTCAACACCAAGACAAATAGCACAATGACAAGGGGCTAAGATGCAAGGCGGCACCGAGGCCATCCCTCATCATCCCATAATAACCAGCGACTCAGACAAGCCGACGACTCGCAGAAGCATCGCTGCAATATCACCACAAGAGGGAAACCTACAGCATTGGCCTTGAGGTGTTAGTGAGCTCCATCAGAACTGAGTGATGTTCTGGAGATGAACTATTCATCAGGGCCGAGAAAAGGCTCATTTAAAAAGCAGCCATGTCCCTCAGTCCTGGTTCAGCAGAACAAAGAGAAATGCTGAATTTGCAAATATCACTGGGGAAGAGATAGTACCCCTTCAGGTATCTCTATAAAATGAAAGTGAAATGAGGAAAAAGACAAAGAAACACATATCTTGTATTCAGTTTTACAGACAAACCATGTTAATGTATGAGGTATAAAACCATTTTATTCTAACAACAAGACATCTGTACGCAGTTGTAAATATTAATATTCTGAGTGTCTCCTTGTAATAATAAAGGACAGTGGTTAGCACTGTGGACTCACAGCAAGGTCCATCCCCAAATACGCGCAGGTTTGGATGCATTTTCTCCCTGTGTTCGTGCGAGTTCTTTCTGGTCACTCTGTGTGTGACCCAGTGAGGTATTGGATGTCTCGTGGGAGGGGTCAAGCTGCTCCTTTGTGGGAGAAGAGAGCGACTGGGAGCAGAGATCCAGCTTTGGGGAGTCTTTGGTTTGTTTGTCATTTTTATTTGTTAGACAGAAGAACTGTTATTTTTGTTTCTTTGACTTTCCTGCCTGCTTGTACCCCCAAGGTGCCAAAATAAATCCCTCTTCCATCCTCCAGTGCTCGTGTCTCACAGATGTGTTCAGAGGGTGTTTCTGCACACTTTGATTTCGCCCTACATTCCAAAAACATTTGAATCTCTAGATGTCACATGGATCTGCTCACCAGGATCTGCTCACCGGAATCTGCCACTGCAGTGTTTCCCAACCTGCTCCTCAGGGACCCCCCTGACATTCCACATTTTTGCTCCCTCCCAGTTCAAGTGGACTTTCTGGGGTCCGTGAGAACTGGTTTGGGAAACACTGCTCTATTGGATAAGTGGTTATGGAGTAGATGGATGTATATGACTAGTATTCTAACTCTAACTCTAACAAATTATTGAGCTGAAAAATGCAGAAATGCCCCAAGTCTCAAAGGCTGAAAAGTGATAAAAACACAGCCTAAATGAAGAAAATTTAATTCAAGAACTTATTGACTGCCCTTTCTGTTCATTGATTGGACATTTAGACCCATAAAGCTAAAACGCAACCTGAACAAATTACTCCCTAGCAGTGAATTTCCATGATGTCCTTCCTTTGGAAAGGTTACTTCTACACCACCATTTGGCAGCTTGGTACAGCACTCTTATTCTAAGTACACAAAATGTATTATTTAATTCTTTTTCCAGAGTGTATCAAAGAAAATGAAAGACAAATAATCCTGTGTTCTCCTACAGACTGGAATTTGGTGCAGCGGCAGACGTCTTATAAAGAGCAGCGGCAGACGTCTTAGAAAGAGCAAAACATTTTTCATTCACTTATAAAAAAGAAAAAATAAATACATTTTTAAAAATGGATTGCAATGATTTGTTTGAGAAATTCTTTTGGTTGTTTCATGCATCTGAAATGGTCAGGAAACCTATTTCTGATCCGTACCTGATCCTCATGTAATATTAGACTACTGGTGAGGTTGACTGTCTGCAATTGAGACACCTTGGCTATCATTGGTAGTTCCACTAAAGACCTCAGAGTGCTCGTGTCTTATGACCAGTTGTCCTAAATCAGTGTTTCCCAATCCAGTCCTTGCAGATCCACAGACATTCCACGTTTTTGCTCTCTCCCAGCCCTCGGTAGCAAAAATGTGTACTGTCTGGCAGGGAGCTTGGAGGGAGCACAAACATGGATTGACTATGGGTCCATGAGGACCAGATTGGAAAGCACTGCACTTAATGATTAACCATTATTGAGCAGAAAAAAAATCCATGAATGTTTGTGTTTTTTAATCCTACATTGCAATATATGTATTATTATCAGTTAAAAATATTTCTGACCTTATCTAACAGTTTCTGTTCCCTGAATAATTAAGTAACTCTGCAATTTATCCTCATTAATTAAACTGAATGCTATTTTTTCCGT
The DNA here is from genome assembly GCA_026774425.1 of Petrocephalus zakoni. Taxonomy (NCBI): domain Eukaryota; kingdom Metazoa; phylum Chordata; class Actinopteri; order Osteoglossiformes; family Mormyridae; genus Petrocephalus; species Petrocephalus zakoni. The sequence continues at coordinate 10,577,155 of JAODKN010000093.1, forward strand.
TCTTTAAAATGCACAACTGGAAGCAATCAAGTTAAAGTAACATACTCGACTATTTATTTATTTATGCAAATAAACCTGCAACACCATTCATGTATTATATGTAAGTACCTGCATCTATCTAATTATTTTACAAATCCTATAAAATCTAATTAATCAAAGGGTTTATCATAAAAGAAAAAATACACAATATCATTGCGCGACAGAATCTGGGAACCATATTTTCGCTCCATACTTTTTGTTGACAGCAATTTTTTTTTTTTATCATGAAAATATAATGTACATATCCATTAAAATTATCCATAACCATGAAAAAATTTTTACTTACTATATGGATAAATTTGCCTTTTTTTAGTTTCTTTAAGATAAATGCTACAAACCCTTCCGTAGGCTGTTCTTATTTAGTCTTGATTTTTTAGTGTGAGGTAGGTCAGGTGATCAGTCATGTTGTATGAGGGGGCCGACACTGTCTCACACTCCTTAAATCATCTTTGCTTTCCTTGCGAATAAAGGAACCCAAGCCAGAAAGATGCATCCCATGATACTTCAGAACAGCAGGAATCCTGTTCTGCTGGAACCCATCACTAACAGTTTCTGTCATTTTTGTTACAGATAAACATTCCTCGATAAGCTTGAAGTGTGAGAGGACTCATCAGACCATGTTGTATTCCTTCACCGCTCAAACGACCATTTCCTGTATCCCCCTGGACCTGTAAACAGAGGTTTCCAGACGTTATCTGCTATGTGTATCTATCAATTTGTCTGTAGTATGGACCGCTGTGAAACTAAACTCCTACTGCCCTCATTTACTCGTTCAATTTGGCAAATGTAGTTCTGTTTCGCCTGATGGTCTGCATTAATCCCATTTTCAAACACCCCCATTTCAAAAAGTATGTCATTAGGCTGCCCCCCACCCCCTTGTTGCTTCTTTATAGGCTCTCATTATGTTTAGGGTGATTCTCCCTGAGTTTTCATATCCTTTGTTGTGTGCCTGCCAAACACACTCGGTTACTTTCGGTTACAAAGTGGGATTTCTCAATTAGCTGGGTAAACTTAACCTAGATGTCATGATTGTCCAACAGGAATACTCCTTACCTGAGCTCTCATCGGACAACCAGTACTTCTGTTTTAAGTTAACACAGCTAACTGAGAAACACCCCCCCCGCTGACATCTGTTAGCTATGCTAGCTCATATTATAATGCTTGAGGTGGTGCCCACATATGGAATAAGGGTTTAAGGAATGCTACCTGATATATGTAATTGTCAAACTTTAAATCCCGGTTTCGAATTCAGCCCCAGTACTGTGCTGTTTGCTCATTCTCTGTATTTATTTTCAGTTTACTTAGATAAAGTTCGAGAACAGAAGGGTTTTCTCTAAATCAAGTTACATACTATAGGAGTCCGCATTGCATACATCGCGGAGCTCATGAATCTTATCACGGACAGTCTTATCACGGACATGTAATGGTGTGATATTTATGGAGACTCGCTAGCTTGTCATTTCTTCTGGAAAAAATGCTGCAGGAGGGTCATGTTCATTGACATGTAAGAGTGACAAAAAACGTCGTATGAAATCAGAGCCAGACACTTATGGACACTTCACAAGATGAATGCATTGACAAGTGCAGTGGAAAAGTACAGCATATTGCATCAAATTCACTTGATACCATGACAGATGTTTTTTGCAACTTTAATCTATGACCTGGTCTTACACAAGAAGACTACTGAGCTGTTTGCAGCAGGGTGTCTGATCCAATCTCTCAAAGCTGTTCTATCTTGTGTATATGTGCTGATTTGTGAGTTACTGACCTGTTTTTACAGAAAAATACATTTGAAATAATCTAATTATCTATATATTGAAATTTGAGATTATGCTGTTAATTCTTCGCAATTCTGCTGTACAAGCTGTACATTGCTGTCAAAATGGTGAAAGACAAAACATCAATGGCTATATCTTGAGCTGAAACAATACATAGTTACAGTTTTTCCTCAATTGCCTCGGAACATTTCTCAAACGACGATTAACATTTGAAAAACAACAAGTGTAATCCCCACACCATAACGTCACTTCTCCACAGCAGAACATCATTTCTCAATGCTTTATACAAATTTCTGAATGTTTCAGAACATATATGCAAATGGTTTTATACGATTGTCGTCATTTGGCACAATGTTCAGTTGCTTTAGTCAAAACAGAATATGTAGTTTCCTGCTGTAATAATTTTACACCCAGAACTATATATGTATGTGATCATTGTGTTAGCCACCACATGCAAAACAGTTAACCAAGCTTTTAAAATGATTATAAAATGTATCCTTTAAATTGCAGTGATACAGCATTTTTGTGTTTTCGGTTTACCACAGTACATGATTTTGTTCTCATTTTGTTGTTGTTATATTGCCATTTTGCTGTTTTTGTGTTATGCAGTGCTGTGACTTTTTTGTTTGCTATTGTACTGCGTCTTGAGATCTGAAGGAGTTACTTGTGCATGCGAGTGCTTTCTCTTGCCAGTGAACTTTTCGAACTGTAACGTAGAGCCTTGCAATGTTGAAACTGGTGTCTTTGACATGAATAAGTATCAGTTCACTAAAGAAAAATGATCAGTCAGTGACAATGAGAAAGTGCGAACCGACTAACATTCAGAACTGTGGAGCTCAGGAGCATGCTTACTCTGACATACAGACAATATATCTAAGCATTATGTCTCTCATGGTCAAAATGATGCTGGTTGTAGTTTTCATTTTGGTGGTACTGACTAATTGGTGGAACTAATTGGTGGAATTATTTGCTTTTGAGACATGAGTTAATTGTTTTGGGTAAGTTACAGGCTTTTGCAGCTAAACCATAGTGTTGTGCTATATGCATGAACTGTTTTGAGAAATGCTGTTATAGTCTTGAGAATGTTAAATTTGTTTCATGAAATGTGCCAAAGCAATCGAGAGAAACCGTAAGAAAATTAGCTGAAATAATTCATATTAATTACAGACAGAAGTTTTGCAGCTTTTATGAAAGGAAATAAGCATAAAATCCTAGTGTTCACCTCTGATGATTTTTGATGTTGGATGCAACTGAAGGCACAGGACTTTTAACCTCTGGCGAAAGTCCATTCAATAAAAAAATATGTAAACCTACCTTATGCCTGTAAATACCTTAGAATAATTATCTTCATACAAAACTGAATTTTTAATGTTCACTTCAGGTTATACATTTATCGAAGAAAAAAAATCTCATCACGATCATTGCAGCCTTGCTTTCTATGTTGGATACATTTAGAACATCCAATATGTCTATATTTCGTCAGCATTAAAATACCTTTTTCTGATGCCATGTAAAGTTGAGCACTGGACTTCCAACAGACTCATTTTGCCATGGTCCGTACCACATTATCCTTGGAATATTTGATACATTGGCCTCGTCACCAGCCATCGCTTCCCCGGCTGTCTCATCCTGTCTTGTTTTCCTGTGTTCAAATGTTTCATGAGACCTGCAAGGAGAGGGAGATCTCCTTCATGCAGCAAGTGTTTCGGCAAATATCCTCAGACAGACCTCCCTAGGAGACTTCTGATGATGGTACTGCTGCTCAACCAAACCTAGGATGAACTCCATTACGTTCTATCTTCTCTGCAACAAGCATTTACAAAGTCGTAAAAACACAAACACAAACATAAACTGAAGAGGCCTAAACTATTTGTTTAAGTGATCATATTTATTTCACTTTTGAAAATAGCTGTGTCCTGCACTGAGAATGCAGTGGATAAATGCTGCTGGAAATGAAAGTAAAACAACAAAACAATATGCAGTTTTCAGAGAGGTGAATGCAGCAATGCTACCTAATGAGTGACAGATACGGGGATCATTTGGCTCGGTTGTTCTTGTGCATATGTATGACTTCATGATGTGTCCTGAATGAGTCAGCTTCTTACAGCTTTACTGTTTTGGTTCCCTGAAGTAAAGAAACATATGAGATTATTTATGTGTGAATAATTGTTAATGCTTTGATAATTGTTTGAACACTGCAGTGCCAAATAGGCAAATTAGTCATCTTGTGGGATATACTGTAGTGTGTAGTATACAATATACAGCCAAAAGAAGGCAGAACAACCCAGAAAATATGCTTTTTTTGCAAACCAAAAGGGTTTAAAAGGGTTACTGATCCTACATGAGTAGCAGGCTGTGGTGTAGTGAGTGTCTTTAAATGGTCCTATCGGTGCGACACACCCCATGAAACACCTTACACTCACCAGCTCTGGCCCCTTATGTGCAAAACGTACCTTGCCAGAGCATAGCTCCACCTCCTTCAATGCTAATCTTTATTCTTAATATCCTAAAATTTAGTAAAAGATTCAAAATTGTCTAAGAAAAAAAACATGATATGAACAATACCCGATAAGGGCTGGACATACTAACCGACTAGACAAGTCAACTTTACTGCTCGAAATCGACTAGTTGCTGATCACATGATTCTAACAACACGGACATGGTCTCAAAGAATATCAGTAACATGGCACCGGTGATATTAAACAAGAATATATTTGCTATCAATCGATTAAAAAAAAATAAAAAATAGAGCTGTAAGTGAAAACATATGCATTAATTAACAGCATGTGTCCCATTTTGATTTTGGTTAATCCCGCCAATAATTAAGAAATGATTAACAGAACTTCATCTTCCATTGTTTTGGGGTGGCAGTGTAGTTTTATATAAAGTTGTTTGGTTATTTAGCGTAAAGTTCACAAATTTTGTTGTTCTGTAGGAAATTGGCACACAAATGTGGCCAGGAGCAGTGGAAGTCCATGGTCAAGACGGTCCAGGAACCCAGGATAAGGAACTGAGAGAGAAAATCCCTTACAAGAGCGAGGAACCGACTGGTTGGATCTTGCGTGAGTTTAGTTTTCCTCCCCACGTGTTATACCAACATTTCGAACTTATTAGAATGGAAGCATACGTGTGCTACTGTTGTATAAATTGTTGCTGCTGCGTAGCATCCTGTGGCTGTTTCTATTCTATTTCTGTTCCGTGTAAAAGATGTGCATGAGCTGTCTGTTTTTAGCATATGTATTAAGTTTTGTGACTACAGATTGCCGCTTATTGCAATCATTCCTTTCCACTGTTATTTTATTAAAGACGTCATCAGTTATTAGTCATTGATGACTTGACTTTCATTACATAACCGTCGACTTTTAAAAATCCTGTATTGTGCAACCCCTAATACCCAATAATTACATTAAAGAGGTAACATAACATGTTGACATACCTGACAAGACCACCCTTCCTCTCTGATTCTGATGTATTCTCTACTTACCAGTAAAAAAAAATGCATTTCGTTCAGGAAATGCAGCAACAGATTTCACCAGGCTGGAAGAAAATAGGGTCTGAAAACATCAATGCTTAGTAAAACCATGCTGGAATATAATTCAATGACCCTGATCCTAAAGTGGAACTTCAATTAGCCTCCAGCCAGGGCCCAGCAGGACGAGGGGACAGAGTATCAGGCAAAAACAAGCACAAATACTCTTCTCTCAGCTAATAATTGCTGTTGTCTAAACAACACCTTCTCCTCCACTGTGCCCCTGGTTGCATCGGGTTTTGAGACTCCCCGAGAGTTTATGAAGTATATAATCAACTGCTTATAAAACTATAACATCAAGTTTAATCACAGAATAAGTACCAAGGGTCAAGAATGTAACAGTTGTCAAAAATGAAAGACTGTGGTCAGACTAAATTTGATGGGGTTAAAAAGAACCACATGGCAGAAGTCAGGAAAATTTCATTGTGATTTTTCAGCTTTACTCCACCTACCCACAATGGAGTCTTTCAAATGTTGCTGACAAAAGGTAGCAGGTGAAACTCCACCTTGTTCTTAGAACCTTTGGAAATACTGGAAATAAGATTGTCTATGAACTGCAATTCAGGCTGCAGCATCTTTAAATATGATTTCTCCGGGTGGAAAGTTTATTCGTAAGTGATGCTTATGACAAATTTAGTGCCAAAGCCTGAGAACTGGACCAAGCACATTACGGCTAAGATCCAGAGGCAGTGCACTGCACACAACATATTTGACAGTCGCACACAGACACTTTAATATTAAACATCCAAAATACCTAAATCCCTGGAAATCAGGCACACATATTTCAGTCACAAGTTTCCCCATAAACCTATTTCATTTAACTGTACCAAAAATCACATTTTCCAAACGTATTGTTAAGCCCTTTTGAGGAGAGCCTTTTGGCAATTTCTGAGAAATGGAAATTTCTAGTGCATCTACAGAAAACATAACAACAGTATCTTCAAACTGGGACTATAATAAAATATTTAAAGATTAGTCATAAGACTTGACGCAACAGCTCTGTGAGTGGAGACTTCAGTTTATTTACAGTGATAAACCGAGTAAACGTAGGGCCCCCAGTTATTCTGAGACCCGATGCTAGTTCAACATAAGAAGGTATATTCAGCTGTTTATTTCTGCGGTTTATAAATCAGTTGCTTCATGTAATATAAATGTATGAATCTCTTTATTCATGTAAGCAAGCTCATTGCTTTTAAAACAATGTATGGTAAATTGTGACTGCTTTTGAGTCATTTTTAAATATTTTAAAGCCCTGTATTTTGGAAATGGATGGTAAAAGACTTATAGAGATTTCAGTCATACCTGAGCTTTTACTTTAGGTACTGCTCACATTGGTGGTGGAATATTAAGTCTTGTGTCTTAGCTCCAGGCTTGAGCCAGAGACTGAATTAATCTGTAAGTGTAGTGGGCAGTGGGGAGGTGGGGGGCTGGTTTGAAAGGGGGATATCATTGCTTTTGATGAAACGATGACCTCCCCTAGTAAGAAAAGATGGCTGTCTGTGGTGATTCCTTATTATTTCTCATTCCCACATTCACGGTACTAAGCGGAGGCTCAAGCTCAGGTACCTCAATGCCAGGCCTTGAGAACCCCGAGCTCTTTCAGGCCTTAGAACCCCAAGCTCTTTCAGGTCTTGAGAACCCCAAGCTCTTTCAGGCCTTAGAACCCCAAACTCTTTCAGGCCGTAGAACCCCGAGCTCTTTCAGGCCTTGAGAACCCTGAGCTCTTTCAGGCCTTGAGAACCCCAAGCTCTTTCAGGCCTTAGAACCCCGCGCTCTTTCAGGCCTTGAGAACCCCGCGCTCTTTCAGGCCATGAGAACCCCGAGCTCTTTCAGCACCAGCAGTGCAGTGCAGTACTGTGCAAGCTGGGGGAGAACTTGGCATCATCTCGGAAAGCACGTGCATCTTATTACTATGTAACTGCACGACCCCTGACCTCTAGGAACTATGATTACAGTCTGACGGACGGATGCGTCTGAAGCCCAGCTAGTCGGCCTGGTGCAGTACGCCTGCCACCCTCCGTACGCTCCATTTTGTTTCCCAGACACCATATGTTGTCAGAGTGAGTTGCAATGCATTATTAATAAGCAGATGGGTACAACAAACAAGCGGCACTCTTTTGGATCGGGAAGACCATGAGAGCCGGAGCCTAGCTAGCATGAAAGACCCTGTGCTGTTTTCTAATAGCGTAATTCTTACAAGAAGCACTCAAGTGATGAAACTGGTAAATATCTGTTAACATAATATTGCAACAGAAGCCTGTTTTTCAGGGTTGCAGATAAAGTAACGTTGGGTCCATTGAGTTCTGCTCACATGGAGATACAGGACATGAATGAGAAAGCAAGAAGTAAGATATTAAAAGTAAAGTTAAGGACTGGGAGCGACTGTTTTAATATGATCCATTTTATACCCCTGACTAACCACTCTTTGGCACATCAAAAAAATGCTATGATGTCCTCTCAAGTCAATTCTTTATTAGATTAAAAAATAAATTAAAAAAGAGGAACAGAAGCAGGTTTCCTGGATTATATACTGTAATGTCACGTATTACCTGAGTGCTGCATTAGCACAGTGATGCAGCTTCGGTTGCTATAACTGACTTTGGTAGGGAACAGGAAGCTGAGGGTGGATGATAATGCGAGCTGCTTAAGATGCACGCAGTGATGCAGATAGGTGGAGATCCGGGGATGAGCCGATATCGATCTTTGTCTGCTTACATGAGAGGAAACATCATGCGAGCGCTGATTCTTGCCTCAGTAGTTAGCTCAGACTGGCAATAGACCTCAGTGGTAAAATAAAAAATGCACTCTGCATCATGTGTTTTTTATAAGGTTGATTCTGATTGCATGCTCCATTTTTACCAGAAAATACTAGTTGTTGTTTCAAAATCCCCTTACAGAGACTCTATTCCAAAATTGAAATCTCAGGAGGAGAATATATTATTAATCGTATTATTTTTAGGAACCTGAAATCCTTTCTAAGTTGATGTGTGTACAATAGTGGCGACAGAAAGAATATAAAGCGTGATTTTATGATCCTATACCTTAGGTTTTCTGTAAAATGACAGTGAATATAATTATACAAGGCGTAACTCACTGGTACCATTTATGTATGACTTGAGGGATGCCGTATATCTCAGCACGCTCTACATTGATGCTGAAATTACTCTTTATAATTTTTGTTCGTTCTAGGTAGGCAGTTTAGCTCATCACCACAAAATGTCCTAGATATCCAAAAGGATAATATGACCCTTTCACATTGCCAGAAGATATTTTAATTTGTGTTTGTGTTAGAAATTGATGGAGAGTAAAACATGTTTTGTGAATTGTCAATGTCACAGATTTTTTTCAGACCCAGTGTCTTCACCCACTGCATCTATTTCTGGTTCTCAATCTTATTAAAATGACAGTCTTGCATTGTAATAATTGCAGTAAAAGAGTCCACTGTATCCCTTTCTGGTGTTAATACTTAATATTCCATGAAACACTAGCAATATGAAAAAATAAACAAGCCGGAAACTAGTGCCCGCTGGGAACTGTATGAAACTGCCAGGCATAGACTGTGATCCACACTGCAGGAAATGAAACATTATTACTTACAAACAAGTGCCATTTGCTATATATTACTACTACAGTAACTAAAGTAAATACAGAACATTTGTCATGTTTTCATAAGATCCTCCTTTAAGCTAAGATAGCATTATCATAAAAAGCCCGAAGCACAAAAAAGTTCGATATAAACATTGTTTTCTAATTGCACGCTAACGATGATTTTATCCTACAATATTTTTATTAAAACGACTAAAAAAGCCTTGCCTTTATGTCCCGTGTAACCAAGCAACAAGAACAAAACAGTACTATATACCTTGGCTAAAGTTCATTATGGCAGAAGATCCTTTAGCAGATGTTCTTTTGTTCTTCCTGCGTACCTTGGTCAAAATGTTCTGTGCGCCAACACTTTTAGTTAGCTTTCAACAGTGTGTTGGCTGCTTTTGGCCTTAATGATAGCTACAATACAAAGAATTCCTAATACTTTCCAGGGGAAGTCTGGTGGTGCTACACTCTGCTGCCCCTTGGAAGCATTAGCAAGCTCCATCAATGAGGAAGACAGTCCTTACTTTGCCCTACTTCTTTGCTCTAGTTCATCCCAATTGTGTCCTGTCAGGTTTGATGCTGCTACAATCATGGTAATATAATGCTCTTTTCTACCATCTAAAGCTCTTGCATATCTTGTAGCCCCACACACACACACACAAAATCAGGAATGTATGTACTGATGAGCCTGGCGTAGGCCTTTCTCCAGGAATAGAATTAGGATTGTAGAGTGAATTAAAGCTCTACAATGAATGTTTCGGTGACAAAGCAGTTTGGACTCACCGCAACTGAAAGTTTTCTCTCTTTTTTTTGCCAGGTTTTCACTTTCTTTAACAAATAAAATGAACACTGGGAAATATCACGTTCATATGCTTCATTTCCTGATCTTTCAAAGATTCTCTGCCCTCAGGCGATTTTCCTGCCCCAACTTTCTCTTTAGGTAATAATCCTCCCTCAAGTCTTTATAGCCCATCCATGTCATGACACTGCTAGGACATAAAGCGTTAATCACAAAGACCACAAAACCGCTTCTAACATCATACGTTTTTTGCCTTGTATAAATAGCTACCTTCGCCGCTCTGACTCTGCGTGTCACATGCAAAGCAGTGTCCTCGAGTGCTGATTCTGGAGTTTGCTATATATTCCTTCTGCAGTGTATAAATGGAGATTTCACAATTCTGAGAGCACCCCCGCTGATGAGAGATGAAAGCACGATAGCGCAACATCGCAGGCAGCCATCTAGCGCATTACGTAGTGAATGATAGCTCTGGGGAACTGAATGATAACAATAATGTCTAATGAAAGGTATCAGGGAAAAGCCACATACTTAAGTCAGGGGACTTATATGTGTGTAACTTCTACATCTAAATATTTACTGATCAATTATTCAGTGATGTCATTAGCCAAATAACTGTGTACATCAGTACTTGTGGTGCTATGAATGCAGAATACATTACGGCCGTTGAACTGATTGCTTATTCTCCATTCATGAATATACTTTAGATAAAGAAATAATGTAGACCTCAGAGAATACAGACATTAACAGACAAAAGGAACTGCAAAGGAATGCTGGTCAAGTTACATAACCAGAATGGAACATAGATAATCAGGGCACATATTAATGTATATTGCAACCCATCATTTTCATTGGAATATTCAAACGCTTCTGTTGTCAGCTTGAATATTAACAGCAAATGCCAATAGTCAGCAATTTCAAGTGCAATAGCAGCTGTTCCGTAAACTTCATTGCCGAATTTGAATATTTTAACTGCATTTTTCTGAATTTTTCTTATTCTCCCTTGAGAAGGAACATATGACAGTTGACAACTGTTGACGTAATGGTCTCTGCTGTTAAATGCATGTAATTCTGGTATAATTCCAGTGGCCACTTTCTGAACATTATTAGAGTGCTTTGCTTGCATCAGAAGAAAATGGCTTCCTTTGACATGTGCACATACTGAGGGCTCTATTTTGACGATCTAAGTTTGAAGATCTAACATTTATGGGCGTGTCCAATTCCATTTTGCATTCTGCTGGCATAAAATAGGGCCCCGAACGTTACTCGCACGTGTGTCGTGGCAATGCATCATGTTACACAATGACAGGTGCAGTACCAGGAAAGTGCCCGTTTCACATTACTCAGCTGACGACAAACCCAACCAGGTTTATCTAACGCAAATCCGCTGTTACACCCTCGAGTGGCTGTGCGAAAGTGGCGTGTATGTGTAATTGTGCTAATACACCATGGATTGGTTGCTTTAGGGCTTGAGTAGGCGTTTTATGTGCATTTGAGAGGGCTGTGAATCAGAGTTCTGCTGTGTGTACTCCAAGCTCATCACAGACCCCTCGAAGAGAAGCGAGTGCAGAGGCTGGCTCAATACTGATCGATTGCAGGGCTACCGGCAGGAAAGATCATTATGCTTTTATGGATAATTGCTGTACTTTGATCTTCAGTGTTTTACGCAAAGCTTTGTTACCATCTGATAATAATGGCATTAAATACATGGGGTATCATTTCAAAAAGTTCACAGCTGCAAGTGTACCGGCTAGTTCAGCTTTCGGTATCAGCCAGCTTTCCATTCATCTTCCATGCCAATTACGTTTTATTTATTGAACAGATGCTTTTAGCCAAAGTGACATGTGAGTGAGAAGGCAGGGAGCAATCGGGGGGTTAAGGGCCTTGCTCAGGGGGCTGACAGTGACATCATTCTGTCAAGCACAGGACTTGAACCGTCGACCTTCTAAACACAGGAATGGCATCTTAACCTGCTGAAACACACACCAATATTTGAATGTGGGCGCACACATACGTTTGTGT
>JAODKN010000093.1:10606612-10618677 GCA_026774425.1 Petrocephalus zakoni
AATAAATCAAACTTTGTAATACCCATACATATTTTTACTTGTAAAACTTGTTATGCAATGCTAATTTCTTTTTCATGTTTTGGGGGGGCCCCCCCCCCCCCCCACCCGGACAGAATTCTAGTGCAATGAAAACACAGAAATATTTTAAAAAGCTCTGGACAAAAATGAATGAAGCATTAATAATAAGCGGTTTTGACTTTTCAGTAAAATATTTTTTTAAATGACTTCATGCAGATGAAACTTAAAATAAAACAACCTTGGGCCTCCCTTCATATACTATTACATAAAAAATATACGTCAGAAACATACCATACAAAAAACACTTCTTTCACAGAGCTGGCATAATTCCATGGTTATTCTCGACACCAACACCAATAGCAATAATCAATCTGTATCCTTATATCATATAATACACTCTGTAGTAATTGTTTTCGTCTTTTTGGGGTAATAGTAATTACAGTCACATCCTTAACACTTGATTTCTTCAAACAAGTTGATGTGCGCACATACACAAAACAAATTATTTATGCACCACGGGCCAAATGTTCATTTGATGTGTCACTGCTAGGAGTGAGGCAAGAATAGCTAGATAGCTCAGTGTGTTGCATATTAATGTTGCTTTCTAGCATGAAGGCAATAAATGCTTGCTCGTTGCTGATAAACTGGTTTTTACCATGCAGTTCTGTCCTCTTCGCTATTAACAACAGAGGCCAGGCCAGCATATTTCACTGTGATTCGATGTTTTTTTCCTGTGGAGCACAGGAATGAGGCCTAAAAGACTCGAATAATACAGAAGAAGAATTCTGAGGTGTAAGCCCACGTCATTAGGATTTATAACTGTTGCATGTATTTATCATTTTTTTTTACTGGTTTTGCAGCAAGTGAACAAGTGTCTGATGACGTTAATAATTGAAGTGTCACCACAGGTCATATTCTACAAAGTAGATCATTTAGCATGTAATTTAGCTAATTCCCAGTAGCTCATTTGTAACCATATATGTTAATGTACAGCATTTGATGTGTTTATTATGCAACATCAATAGTGATATTATACAGGACATATTCCAAACATAAAAATGCAAATGTGCACGACTATGTACTTAATTGCTAACCTTTAGTAGGGTGTACATGAGAACAACCACAGATCGATGGGCCACAAATTCTGACCTGAGCTTAGCCTCCTTAATTTGCCATATATCTTGCTCTAGGATTAGGAAATAGGTGCCTCAGGGTACATGACTTCCCGTATTGCTTACTTGGTCTGTATTTGACGTATAGTAAGAGATTAGATCTACTCCAAAGTACCTGCAGCAGACACTAGTAAGGTTCTAAGAACCATACTAGTGAGAAAAAGGATTTACCCACTGTTTTACTGCTAGAGAAGGAAATCCATTTTTAGACAATAATAGTATTTGAACACAAGACTTGGTGAGTTAAGCCCCAAAACATCATAGGCTGCATTAATAGGTTTTATGTATATAATCTCTTGAAGAGGTTTATTCATTATTTATGCTGAACAATTAGAAAAAATACAATATATGTCTATAAATATAGATTTTAGTTACAAGGAGATTAGTAAAACACCCATTTTAGAATCTAATTAACAATGTTAAGTTTCGGCATCATCGGAACAAATGACAAAAATAACTTTTAATGCTACTCCACTTGTACACACATTTAATTTTTGGCTTGTGATTTTCCTCAATCTGCTGCTGCTCCTTGCTGGCCGCTGTTCATCCTGATGTTAAGGAACCTTCACCTTCAGCTTCAGAGAGAAGGTCAGGTCCCGTCCAAAGTGGGCACATGAAAACGACGAGGATCAGCACATCTGGCAGGGCTTCTGCTCACCCCTCTTTTTAATATTCACTGGAGCCCCAATGATTTGGGTGTAAAATTAGAATGAATAATTGATGTGGTGTGGTGCAGCAAAGCACTCCCTTTTAGTTAATTGGATTTAGGAAAAAAATGTATATTGTAATGCAGCCAGTAGTCGTAGCAATGATCAGAGAAGTGAATAATGTAACTCCCTCCACTACAGCTCTCTACAGTACAATAAAACTCAAAGGCTTGTGTTCCCTATTCCTTAACATTGCTACATCTGTACATGAACTAACAGACCATATCAGAATTCGAGAAAGCTTTCGTTAAGTTTGACCTATGGACATGCCTCTGATTTATAAAAGTTTATGACTTGTTTGTGTAATTTGGTACAGTGATAAAGGAATCTGTCCCCCGATAGAAGAACTTTCTGGTAGGGACTATGCTGAGTACGAGTATGGAGCTCAGTGTCTTTATTAAAGATGACTTTGAATGTTTTTTATTTTTCTCAAAGCGTGGTAGGGCCTGGATAAGCACAATGCCTGGGGGGTATGACAGACCACTGGTTTTTGTTTTTTTTTAGTAGGCCAGAGTAATAGTACCGATGAGTAGCTTGATATATTTAATACAGACAGTGTGCGTGAGTAAAGAATGTAAATACCCGAGGTTTAATCAGCCCATCCACCTTTTATACACACTTGAAACTCGAGGTTATGAGCTGCCGCTGCACATATACTTCTAGCACTGCCAATTTGTAAATAGAATTCCAGTACATGGGAGATAAGAATTTGTGGTCTTGCTCTGGGACAAAACTATCCCAACAACATATTGGATACCGAGGGCAGTCCATCTGTTGGCTAATAAAAGAGGATAGGAATGAAGTGGTAAGAGATTTTTTATATTGCCCACCGTTTGCGAGATCTTTCAATAACTTTAGGTTTGCCCCCCCCCCCCCCATTTCTAATCACTATGCCGCCTCTATCACTCTCCGCTAAAGCTCGTTAAAACCTAAACACGCAGAGCATGTAAAAACAGGCAGAGACAGCTCAGATTGTGCTTGTCTAAAAGAAGAATGCTATTATCAAAGTGAAGACATTATGATGGAGGCGGTTCGATAAACCATTAGGCACGTTTAACCAACACCACTTTGTCAGAGCCTGAAATTTCATAAAGCTGATAGGGAAGGAGGCGCGGCGGAGAGTGGCGTAGAGAGCGGAGAGCTGCTCTGTGCCCGTTCTTCCCCTTCCCTGCCTGCCTGGCTTCCGTTGTTGCTCCTGCCCCCACATCAAGCTGCGGAGAGCATATGCTTTCCAGTGTGCTTAATAGGGCATCAGTGATTAGAATACTGATCATTCTCATTAGCGGTGGCTATGTTGTAGGAGAGCATTTGGGTGGCTGTTTCTTTCAGACTGTTGTTCAAACTTAGTATATATATAAAACTGAGAAACACAAGGATGGAGAATGGACCGGGCCGGATTAAGAGTAATAAATGCCCCCGTTCAGATGTACAGGGAAGTGATACACAGGCCGTTCAGTGAGTTCCATAGTGAGACAACAATATACAATCATATTCAATAGGCCGATTTTTGATATTAAGCCGTATTAACTTGTTTTTGTTTTTGTAATTAAGCCTCTATATGTTAAATCCTCTATAAGTTACAGGGTTGATTTAATACTTTCTAGTGAAAAAAATTATCAACACGTCAGTGCCCCCCCAGGCCCCAGCATTTTATGACATTACAGCTATGCTACGGAACAGCTGTTCAGACCCACCTATAATCCTTGCAGGTCATATACCTAATTGTTTTATTAACGTAATATCACTGACATTCTCTAAGTGCACGTATCAGTGCATCTTATTATCTCATCTTTGTTGCATTTAGTCAGAGAAAAATCATCTGACCCCTTTGAAATATACATTTTATTAGCACTGAGAACTAAAATAAAAATGTGCCGTCCAGTGTGAGTCACTCGGATAATACATTAGTCATGTGACTCTGGCTGTGTCTTGCCGGTAGGGCTTGGATATCAATAAAATAATGCCTGCTGTAACCTAGAGCAGCGCCTGTGAGAACTTATTCCAAATAATTTCCTTTTCATTGCAGATCTGTAGATCGAGGATGAAACGCTGAAAGCTTTGGCCTGCCGAAGCATTTTTACTACATCAGGGAAAACACAAAAAGCATCCTGAATTGATTTGGAAATAATTAAGCTAATTCAGAAAACGGAGAATCGATGGCGCAGGCTCCCGAGGAAGACCACACAGCTAGTTATTTTCTTCAGAGCTTTGGCTCCACATTAACCTCATACTCCGTCAACACTAACTTCATTAGTGGCCATTGGTTTGCCTTAAATGGCTTGTTTCGAAGACCATTAAGCTACTTGCCTCTGTTGCAGACGCTTTCTGCTCTAGATGAGAGCAGAAAAGCTGATGAGATGCAACACTGAAATGAGTATCCTCAGATCTTAATGTATGGCCGACGTCACACAAACCCCCCCACAAATTACCTGTTTTATGCCTATATATATATATAAATTCAATGGATAAAAATGACAAGGGAACAAAACAAAAACTGGACAGACATAGGCAGGCATATTTACAAAAATGAACTTTCCAAACACATTTATTGGGCCAATAACATTAATCAAACACAGTGTATGACCATTGTAAACAATAAAACAGAAAAAAGGCATCAGCTTCAGAACTGCTCCAGAATTCAAAGTGCGCCAAGCGTAAAATACTCAACTCTATTCATATTTTTTCCTCTTAGTTTTTTTGATTCCATTTTGTTTATTCATTTTCAGCATTAGTAATAATAATCATAATAATAATGATAATAATAAGAAGAATATTTACAAGGCCAAAACACTCAGTTTCACACAGACGGTATTGTTCAATGTTTATCTAACATAGCTTGATTTGAGATCGATGAGGGGACAGGCGCACAGATTGTGCCCTGCTGACCCCTCGCGACCTGCATGCCTTTTCAATACAATGACAAAATGTAGTTATGAAGCCTCCGCGGTTGTCCTCCTGACTGACACGTCCGCTTCCCTTTGATTTTCTGCAAGGTGTTCATATGTACAAAGGCTAAAAAGTCACATTGATCTCCACGGGTGACATGGCTGTCTTTTTCTTATATTTTAAATTAGTTTTTCTCCCAAAAAGTTAGGTATCAAAACATTTTTTATAGATATAATATTTTTTTGACTACTCAGTGTTTGATTAAAATGTTCTTGAAGTATGAAATTAGGATTTCTGCTGGTAAAGGCAAAGTCTTTTCTCACGTGTGTTTTACTTTAATAACATGATGTCATGAAACCTGGCAGGAAAAAAGCAATGCAGTCTTGATCCTGTTAGAAGCTGTTTTTTTGCCACTTGTTCTTGTTTTTTCCCAAAATACTCATATCTGTGATCATCAAAGGGATCCTATTTTAGAAGCCATTCATTAACTGTAAAAGAAGAGTGACAGACAGAGATCAGGATATTTTATATATGAGGACAGTAGTACAAATTTCCTAGTTGGGTTTCTTTCCTACAGAGATGGAGAACATTCTCTTTGTAATATACTGCAATATGTGATAATATTCAGTTTCTGATGTATACTTTATCTAATATGCCACTACACAAAATGTTTGTTCTGCTTGGTCGATAAAGGTACATTTTAAGTGCTTTCACCAGGTAAAAAACTATAGCATTGTTTACATAAGTATCTCTAAAAGTGCTTCATAGCTATAAGATATTTACGTTTTTATTTACAAAACACGAAAAAAGCAAAAATTTACAACAATTACTGTAAAAAGTACATCTTGACATTTTTCATAGCTCATCTTCGCACTTCGGGAAAGGATGGGAGGTTGACAGTCTCAGCAACAACAGCACAAAACTTGAGTTTTATCAAAGAGCAAAGGAAGACACAGTTACGATAATCAGCGGTTTGGAAAAGCAATACAATGAATAATGAGTTACCTCCTGACCTCAATTATTTATGCGCAGGGTAAAATTCACGTTTTGTGCAGCTATTGCGGAGATATATTAGCTGAAACAGACAAAAGGAAATGGTAAGCGGCATGCGTGCAGCCACATCTGCACATGAAACAATCAGAGGGGGTGTTCTGTTGTGAGGCATTTCAAATACTGTACCAGCACAACTTTATGCCATGGTATCAGACTAACTGATCAGTAACATTATGATTTGGAACAGCAATATGGCTAAATCAAGGCTACCGGAAACAACTCATTCTAACGTTGCCTATTCTTCTAGCACAAATAATATAAACATGCGTCCAACATTACACTTTAGGGGTATCTCATTTCTGAATTTGTTTTCCATTCCCTAGAGGGGCGATAGACAGGGCGAGACAGAAAGAGAGAGAGAGAGAAAGCAGACCGAGAGGCAAACATCGAGACGTCCACGCATGCAGGAAACAAGAAAAAACGGTCCACGGTAAATAAGGCTAGAGACAAGCGGGTGACATGAGACCGCGATGAGACAGATAGAAGAGAGCAAGGCGCAAACTAGGATGGCCGCGACGGCAGAGAAACACGGCTTTTTACCTCGATACTGTAGCTTCTGAGCCCTGTTGTTGGGACAGTCCTTTCCCTGCATGCTGAAGTTGATGTTGGTCCGGATACAGCGGTTGTTGAGAGGCTGCGCAGGCCGCACGTTGTCACTCATGCTGAGGAAGATCTGCGAGGGCTGGTTCTGACTGAGCAGGCGGAGGGAGTGCATCTGTAGCAAAAAAGGCTAAGCTCAGGAGGGGGGCACCAGCCCGTGACCTAAGGACATGTGTGAATTCCTGCTAAAATGGGGGGGTGGGGCTTAAGGAGATTGGACTGCAGAAGACCAGGGAACTAACCCTGCTTAAGTAAGCAGCAGTTTGCTTATAGATCAAAGAATTACCTGCATCCTTGTCACATACACGGGCTTGTTCATCAGGATCCATGTTGCGGTTTCGTAGCATGGCGGAATAGTCATTGATCCATCGTACGTGATAAAACTCGAGGTCTCTGGATATACCTCCTCGATGTTTAGTCCAGTTAGTAAGTATGCATCATCTAAAAACAAAGACAGCTTGTATTTATTGAATGACAGCGGAAATATTAAGCCTTCTGGAATATCAGTTGAGCATTTGTGTTTTTTGGGAGGTCAGCTCAGTAATTTTTTACTGAAAATGTTTCATTTTCAAGAAAAGAAATTTTTAGAAGAAATGTTTTTGGCAAAAGAAATATATTCAAACTACAGTCACAGTTATTGCGTATGTATTGCCTGAGTATAGAGCCCAGGCAACACAGTACATTGGTTCTATTATTCCCTGATGATTGCATTTACTTGAAAAATGAAATTACATCCTTTAGCTATCTTAGAACTAAATGTCCACACTCTGCTATGTTAACTATTCTGTTGGTGCTGTAGAATGGAAACGCACAAGCCTTAATGACTATCCTGGACAGAAAACGCCCAGGGTAGAGTCTATCACTAAAGAGTAGAGCCTCTCCCATACATACTGCAGTGACATACTTTCAGTTACTTGGGGGTCTTCCTAGGTTGCTACTGAAAAATTAAGATGAAGTGCTGCTATGCAGGCCGCTGTGCAGGGCTTTCCCCGCGCTCACCATGACATCTTGTAAACATCATCCACATTAATGGCTTAGCTCCATGACTGAGAGCGCCACACTAGCAGGCTCAAATTCCTGCTTCGCTCACATGTGCACACACATATGCTAAAAATATAACTGCTATTCTTAGGTTTCCCTCAGCTTTGTTAAATCCCCTGCAGTCTTGTAGCTAGGTTCCGGTACTGCATCATCTCCATTAGTGTCAGTGTGGCATAGCTAATTTCCATTTCCTGCCTCCGCCCCCCTCGGCGTGTCTCTCAGCTGACTACACCCATTGGGTGCATATGAAACTGAACCGTTACATGTCATGTACTGAATTTTATTTAGAAGCCTACAACGTGAGCAGTAATGTAGTGCATACTGTAAGTATGCATGAGAACAGTATGAAAGCATGATACAGCATCAACCTCTAGAAGGTTATAAAGTGTTAAAAATTACAAGTGAAAAAAAATCATATCCGAGTCAACTTAAGTAACTTGGTATTGTTTTCTACAGACATTTGTACTGAGCCGTCACTTCCTTGATACAAATTTCTGTGTGAGCAGCATTCCTCGTCCCTGGATGCAGCCCCAATGATTTTGTGGGGTTTCGCAGAAAATAGCATGTCATCCCGGTACCGTCTGCATACTGTCTCATCAATGCTGAGGATTCGGACATACTGCTTCTTTGCACACTGCATTTCGCCTACTACATAGCAAACAGTATTTGAATTTGGACCCACCCACTGTTTCTATCATGTGACACACCCCAGCCAATGAAAGTCAGATTATTTATTTATCTTCCTTCTTGTTTTCACTTTCTATTGATTCAATAAAAAACCTCTTTCTTCCTATTAAGAAAAAGTATGAAAGTGGTCTCTGTGCTTCTTCTCCTGTTGATCCATTCGGTTTTATGTGCAAAACGTTTCTATCCTGTTAGGAACAGAATCTTTTAGGATCACACTGTGCTCGTGCTCAGCTCACCAACATGTTTCTGGAGCATGAAGATGGTGAGAAAAATACACCACGGTTGCCCGGGTGGTCAGATCCTGGCCAAGCCAGCTTGAAAATGGGAGATTCTGGATCACTGGGTGAGAGGGCATTTTCCACTATCAGCATGGTGGAAACAATGGAGATTCTTGAAGACTACAGTTGCCTCCCTCTAATAGAGTTCAGCATACCTCTATACCAAATCAATTTTAGGCTGTTGTAGTGGCTGATGGAGGCCTAACACCCTTATATAAAGCTCCCTGCTGGGGTTATAATTCTATATGGACATACCCCTCCACATTTTCCGTACAGCACACCTATTCAAACTCTACCTTAAAGGGAAACTTTCAATTAATCTTACAAATGAATTGCAGCTACAAGTACAAATATGCTAAAATAAGACAAAATCTTATATAATATACATAAATATACATAACTTACTCTTATATGTTATTCTTGTGATGGTGTCTCTATTCAACATACGATTTAGAAATGGATTAGAAGACTCAGATATCTGGAAACAGAAAGAAAAAATTTACAAAATTACATAAAATAGGCAAAGCAAGATTAAATATTTCAGTTTTCCATTATATAATTTCATTTGCCATAGAGTTAATAGTCTACTTCAGTTTCAATATTACAATTAAAAGGAATATAATCAATTGCTGAAGATACTTTATTGGGTAGCATGCTCCTGGTTATACTGATCTAATTTCAGTAAAAAGTAATGTGTGTTTTAACATTGCCTTTATTTAAAGTAGCAAAACTGGTAAATATACAAATTAAAAATATCATGATATTCTCTATTAATTTATATTACTATTGCAATATGTGCTAACCAGGAGATATGACATACTGTCTTGCTGGTGCACTCATAACGTTTAATAAAAGCTGACATACTGTAATGACATTGCAGCAGACACTTAGGCAAAAAGTTTATAGTACTGACAGGACATTTTCTATTTTAACCCAGTCATTGGTGTAGCCTGATTCCTGATTACCCAATATGGCCCAATTTTTTGCGATAAAAAAATGAAATATATAAAAAGTTGTATGCATATAAGACACTGCACAAAATGTACAATACAAAAAACATTTCTGGGGTGATGACTACAACACAGTACAGTATAAAATTCTGTAAATACTATACATAGACTACATCTTCTAAGTGTTGTTTAGACCAACCCAGAATGTTCCAGACTAACTTTTCTCAATTTACATCCGTCGCTGAAATGTATGTGTTTGTGTGATTCTCTTTTGCTGTGCCTGGAAAGCCCTACTGGCAATCCAGACCCACTTTGGCCTGGGAGAGAGGAGAAGAGGGTTCCTCCCCTGTTAGGACACTATGCAAAGGGTCATGGTGAATGAGAGGCAAAATGGACCTTAAAGGCTGGGCCACTGACACTTCGCTTAGTAGCGTCTCTTTGAGTGGCCTGCGGGAAAACATATCCCAATTTACACCCCAGTGGACCACACTTCCATTTGGGTAATGATGGGAGCACTCTGAAGATGCATTAATCCCAAAAATGTTTTGTAAGACCCTTTGGTATGACTCAGTACATCACAGACAATGTGCAGGTATGGTCAGATACATTTTACAGAAAGAGTGTATTACTGATATGGAACGGAGATGCATATTAGTGATGTGGTGTTGCATAAAGAAAAAAAAAAACTTAAAATTGCCGGATTGTTTCTTAGTTTTGAAACACAGCAAGCAAACTCATGCAGGTCAATATTTTGGTCATGGTTCACGATCTGTATTGTGGTTATATGAAATTATTTCAGCTGCGTGGCTTCCCAGCTCATAAATGTGGATGGACAGCTTACGGAATCCCGGCAAAGTCACTCTGGAGTGCTAATTCCTCTCCTCTCATTTGCATTAAGGCAATTCATAAACAGGGAAAGTACCACTTGTAAAAATACCACCTGCTCTTTACTGTCAATAAATACTCATGAGAGTAGCTGGAAGTTACCTTTTTATACATTAGCATTATTCAAAATATATGAAAGGCAGAGCCTTGCAAGCTTTGTGCCTATAGCTAGTTATTGCAGACACTGAAATTACAGGTGTGAAGGCCAATCCTGATTACTGACACTGTTTGTGGTGTGGTGAACAAGGAACACACAAAGACGCATATTCTATGGGGGGTCATTAATACCGTTATTAAGATGCTCATTCGGAAGGAAGACATGCATGCCGAACATGCGTAGGCGGTATGAAGACAAACATGTGAAAAGGACAAGTTTGTATTCGGAATGGAGACCTGAAGGTGAAACATGCGCGTTCGCGTCGCATTCGGGATGGAGACTTACACGCGGAACATGCACATTCGGCATGAAGACATGAAGAACCTCATTTGTTTATCGGGTTGTTACGGATACCGAAGCCCATGGCGGACGGACAGCATCAAAGGAAGAATTTTTAATTTTTGAAACGTAAAAAAACGTTTATTTTAATTTACCACTGTTTAAACAACGTCTACACAAATAGCATTTTAAAACCAATGGTATAAATTTGAGTTCAAATTGGTCAAAGGCTTAATCGTTCACAATCTGTAATGAATTCTTCTTAGTATCAGGTCTCCATTCCGAATACGAACTTGTACCTTCTGCATGTTTGTCGGCATGCCGCATACGCATGTTTGTCGGCATGCCGCATACGCATGTTCGGCATGCATGTCTTCCTTCCGAATGAGCATCTTAATAACGGCATTAATGACCCCCCATATGCAGTTAATGCAGTTAAGCACTTCCAGTCGTGGTATAGGTAACGTTCACTTCAAAAGGCCGCTCGCTTCAGAGAGATGCTGTTACCTTTGGTGTTAGACAGTCCTGTGTGTGCAGATGCATTATGGGAAAATCTAATTACACAGGAACACATTGTTGTTCCCAAATGGATAAAACAAAGGCAATTTCTTTAAACAGATAAAGGCTTTCCTTAAGTACCAGACACATATTCTATTTACTACTCCCATTACAAAGCAGTGAAATAAGGAAAAATGTTCCACTCTACGAAATATAAAAATTTTTCCATATATTTTCCATATATTCTACAAATGATTTACAAATTTATCTGCATTTCCAGTGTTAAAATGCGGGGTCCACCAGCAGGAAAACGAATGTTTTTGTTGGCTGTCTGCCATGATTTGTCCATTATATTGAAGAAATGCATTTAATATGCATGTCTTAATTAGCACAAAGTTCCAGCTGATTCTGCTAAGTGATTAGCAGAAATTTGGTCAGGGCAAAAGTAATCACACATGGTCAGTCGCAGGGTCATCTGAGAATCTAATAACAACAACGACACTTAGAATTCTTCCGATAATTAGCTGTTAACCTAGATCTTTATGGATAACCTCATTTAGAATTTAATATAGAAGAGTTAGGAATTTTACTGAGAACTTGGTATTTTATCTAGTTCTACACACACAGAAACACGCACACACACACACACAGGTACTTATCTAAATGGGGACCCTAACCATAAGTAATCAACCCTAATACAAGACTTTGGCATTTTTAGTTTCTGGATTGCATTCACGGATTTTTATAAAATTGTTTTCCAAATGGGGACCTGAAAAAATGTCCCCAAAAGTAGGGAAATTTCAGGTTTTACCACACTTTGGGGACATTTTGGTCCTCAAATGTGATCTATGCAA
>JAODKN010000093.1:10618777-10629445 GCA_026774425.1 Petrocephalus zakoni
GTGATCTATGCAACCCCCCCCCCCACACACACACACCTACACACACGTACACACACACCTGATTCTGAAATTTCCATCAAGACCCAGGGGTTGAGACCTGAGCTGCAGGATGAGGCTTGTGCTGAACACTGGGGGGCAAGTGAGCGGGCTGCAAGCCACATATAATATATATTGTATTGACTTAATATTGATTGTTTCACATAAATTTTTTTTTGCTTGATTGAAAATACTCCCAGTAGTGTTCTAAACAGATTATAAGTGACGGTTCAACTGAAAATGACTAAATTCCATTACTGATAAAACGAATGAGCGAACAAATTTTTGAGATCTTTTCGCAGTTGGTTTTTAAATGTAAGCGCTTTCCCCAGAAAAGAATCATGGGCTGGGATGAAAGTGATCCAGCTTACTGTCAGCAAAGAGGGGTGGTGAGACAGTCACAGTGTAAAATAATCAGGGGGCGTTGCAGAGAAGATGGAGGGGGGCGATGGGGGGGGCGATCTGACTTTCTGCTTGGTGAGCAAACAAAGAGCATTTTCATAAACAGGTCAACAGCAGAAGCGGCAGGAATAATTTCCCACTTGGCCTTTTCACAGAGAAGCTTATTTGCTTAGCATGAGCACACAGAGTCTTCTGTAGAGAATGTATGGAATGGCATAACTTCCTGAGGTTCATACTGTACGGTATCTAGCACACAGCTGAAACTCCTATTCGGTGTGACATTTTCATTGTGTCTAAACATTATTATTTCACTTTTTTCCCCCTTTCAATAAAGGAGATTAATAGAGAAATAAATTGAATTAAATAAGATGTGAAGCAGGCACCCTCTTGAATTAGATTCTTCCTTCCTTATGTATTAGACATGCCTATCAACTAATTTCATCAATAAATTATATTGACGTTTGATGAATTAAATAAATCCATGTAAGCGATGGCAACATGAAAATACTGCAAATGTACTCCTCAAGCAATCAACATGATACACAGGACTTTTTATTGGGGTCAGTGAATGAAGGAGGAATTGATGCCGTTACCTTCATGAATATAGATACAATCACCAATCCATTCGGACTTTTCGCTGCCTCTGTGTAGTTAGTATACAGCTCATGGTTGTAATGTATAAGCTGGACCTGCGGATTAAAGAAGAGAGAAGAACATAAATATGATTTAGGGAAAGTCATCTGCAGTGTAGTGTTGCAACTTTTTTTTCCGGGGCGATAAGGTGAGACTCTCTGAGCGTATTCTGGCTCGGTGCCCGGCAATGACTGAAGCACGGCGAAGTCAGAAGGTCTCATCCCCGAAACTTCACTGATTTACACACATAATACAACACAAAGTTTTCGGCTCTTAAAGGCTTAACTTGAACATAACTAAAATATATATAAATAACAGATGTGTTTATGAGACAACAAACAACAAAGCAGCAAAAATGCAAAGCAAAAAAAAATATATATTAAAATTCAGCTTGTTTTCACCAGACATTTCTTCAGCATGCCTCTTACTCATTCAGGATGCCTGCTCTGTCACTTCATACAAATATTCCCTGTCCTGCCTATCTGATTTTCTTTTTTTTATCCACACCAAAAATGTCAACGCATGAAAATTAAATCCCTCCCCAAGGTACGGTAGGCTGCGGAGTTTATGAAAGAACAGGAATTTGATGTGCGGGAGCTCATTCAAAAGAGCTTATAAAACATTTATTTCCACCGCCGAGACCACAGTCCAGCGTGGTGTTAGTTGTCTGCTAGTAGCTTAGGTGATGCCTACATGTATAAAATATGTACTTTTATATAGCTTTGTTGTTCTCCATTAAAATAAAAAAAATAAAAGAAAAAATGTATTCAACTACATAATGAATATTATACCTGAACTGGTACAGCTAGCTTTGCTCTCTAGTTATCTACATCTGCCATTCATTCAGTGCTCATTTTCAGGGTTTTGATTTTGGTGAAAAAAATAACATAAAAAATTATTTCTAAAGAACCAGCCCCCAAAAAATTCAAGAGAAGAGTTCCTCTTATTTTTTAAGTTCTTGCTTAGTTCTTCATTTTAACTGATTTTGAAAAGCACCCTGTCCTTGATTTCACAGTACATGCAGCTCAGCTCAGGAACATATTTCAGGGACATGTATCAGTGCCATTATTCACAGTAACAAAACTTATTCATAATGAGTAGCCCAAGGAATATTTTTTTATTCTTAAGGAAAGAGAATAAATTGCAGTAATTAGTTCTTTTTGGTTTTTTTTTTCAGATGTGTAAAACAACTTGGCCTTGATACTCGCAGACCATGTGGCAGGCAGTCATATGGGACCCAGCGCTTGGCCCAGGAACACATCACCGAGAGCGGCTAAGTTAGCTCTCAGCACACCTAGCAGCCAATGCCAAAACTCAGCTAAGCAAGATGGACAGAGGAAGCCCTTTCAGACACTGAGCAGTGGTAAATACCTGTCTGAAATAGTACAAGAGACAGTAACGCTAAAATAAAACTAAACAGACATTTCCTATCTTCATTGCTCGGTTTCTCCGTTTTGTCTACTGTAGCGTATATAGGCTGAGATTCATTCTCTACAAAAATCATAAAAAATCACTTGCAGACGACTCAGTCGCCTCGGTTCTTTCACCAGACCCGTGATATCTGGTCTTTGCACTGGCTGGTGCTTCTGCCGTGCAAACAGAGCATTTGACTCACCCAAAATTCTGTTGCCCATTTGTTTTAAAAAAAACCCAGTGCACAGTCCTCCTTATCTCCATCGGTTAGCTTTATGTCCGCTAAATTGCACCACTGAAACTGATGCAGAAACTGATGTCTATCTACAGAGCACCAAAACCTGGCAATGTCCACATCCATGTGCAGGACACTGACTGCGTATAAAGAAAATATAATCTCTTAAATCCCAGTGTATCTTTTACAGCTCGTAACACTGCTGCAGTTGAGCTAAAAATGTCTGTTGAGGCTAAAATCCACTGGACTTTGTTGCACTGTCAATCTTGTGCTGTTACACACTAGCACTTTTCACAAAAAAAAATTGGCACTCATTTTTCCCTGCATACCCTTGGGCTTCCCTAGATCCTGTACCTACCCTTGAGACATCTTGGGACTAATGTGTTGCTAAGCTGCCCATTTCAACAAACGCATCTGGAGACCTGGGAGGTGGTCTTCCAATTCCAACACCACTCAGACCTTCCTTGTCTGTTATAAATACAAAATACTTTCTAAAGTAGTTTTCAAATTTTTTTTATAAATCCATCCGACCATCAACTTTTTATCCTGGACCTGGAGCCTATCTTATGCCTCAAAGGGCACAAGGCTGGGGTACACCCTGGATGGACTGCCAGTTCATTACAGGACACATACACACACACACACACAATCATGTGAAACATTTTTTTATAATATCACCTTACAAGAGGTAAGATATATTTAATCTTTTTACAATTCTGAATTGTGAAGGCCACTTGTACAGGACAGTAAGCCAAAATACATTTAAAATATGCAAAGTGAAATAGGTTATATTGGTAAATAATATTCCATCTTTATTTCAACAGTTTTTTGTCTCTGTGTGTGTTCCGAGAATATGCAACAAAATATGCATAACTCCTACAGCAATTTAAACTGAGAAAATAATCTTGGTGCAGAGACTGACAGCTGAGACTTTCTGCCTTGAGGTGGTTATAAGAAATAATTCCAAATAAGTAGTTTAGAGTCACTTCAGACTGAATAAAACAACAGAGACAGCATGATAAGCAGAAGTCAAGTGGTCTCCCGAAATACTTACACTGCTTTCTGTAACAAGCCACTCTGACGTCACCATGTTCCTTACTTGGCTGGGAGGAAATGAGAGATGCAAACGATTTGGAAATATAATTCAGGGACATATGTCAGTGTCATTGTTCAGCTCTTTTTGTTATCTGTGACATGGCCACCCCACAAAACTCACTGACAGATGTAGGGAAAACTTCTGCCACTTGTCAACACGTTCAAAGTAGTGAAATTCTCGGATACCATCAGAAAGCCTCCTCAGTGAAGCCGAAATGCAGGTGAATTGCACTTAAGGGGCACGGGAACATGTCAGCTTGCCCCAGCTTCAAAAGCTGACTTGAAAAGGGCGCAGTCTTTACCGATTGAGACTATTGGTGAGCCGCGGAACAAATTTAATGTGACATTATAAATGTGACACCCTGATTGCAGATGTCTGACAGAAGCAGCTCTGTGAATTTATCATAATGATCTGGGTATTGACTGCTCTTATATATTTCATATTGATCCATCACAAGAAACACGCTTGAAATTTGACACGTGCTGTCAACACTGCCACAGATATACATAGAATGGCTAGCTGCAGAGTGTTTCTTATTTTAAAAATGCATTGTTCCAGGTGAGGGGCACACCTGTCAAAGCAAGATGTTTCCTACAGTAGGGCATCTAGATCCGAAGCCCAGGGAATGCAAATTGGCTCATGTTCCATGAGGTGCTTTTTGATGCCCGGGTTCTCAGCGCCCTACAACTGCGTGTTCTGTCAGCTGACTTCCCACAGGTCTGTGGGCGGAATCCAAAGAACACCGCTTGCCTCCAGATGTATTACATCGCTCGGAAAAAAAAAACAGACGTCACAAACACTAAGGAGAAACATATAGCATCAGAGGAAATGCGTGCTAGTCTGATCACTCATGAGTTGGCATGAGCTTTGTGTATTCCGCAGGAGACCTATGACTGGATTAAGTGGCCATTTCAAACTGAGTATGAAACAGGAAATAGAACATGTGCATGATAATTAAATTCTACAGTTTATAGTATATCTTTTAATACAGTGCATTAACTTTAAAATTAATGTTATATTCAAAGGATGACATGATAGCACAGTGATTTGCACTGTGGTCTCACACTTCTTAATAAATTGCCCATAGGTGTGGGTGTGTGAGTGTGCCCTGTGATAGGCTGGTGTGTGAGTGTGCCCTGTGATAGGCTGGTGTGTGAGTGAGCCCTGTGATAGGCTGGTGTGTGAGTGAGCCCTGTGATAGGTTGGCACCACATCCTGGGTTTCTCGCCTTACGTCCATAGCTTCCCTATGGGACAAGTGGGTTTGGAAAATTGATGTATGAATTTCACTGATAAAAAATACTAGTCCTGAAATTCCACTGCTGAGTGCACTGTTACTTTTATATTTATATTTCAGTGTTTTAAAGAAATGAAGATTCACTTCACGCCATAATTTCTATTTACATCATAAATTAGCTGATTAATAATATGGGCTGGGTGATTAATAATCAAGGCAGCATGTTAACTCAGTGGGCACTTTAAATTGTCCCTGTGTATGTTTGTATGGGAGTGTCAGTGCCTTGCAGAAGACTGCTTTCCCTTACATCGTCAGAATGTGCTGTATGCACCAGGCTTCCTGGCATAGACTTCGAGTCATCGTGACCCTTACAAGTCGAGCAATTATTAAAAATGCATAGGCAGACACTACCCAGCCCTCGCAATGTCCACATCTCAACTTCTTGAGATAACGGTGCCTTAAGCAAATAATCGAAGATTTGGTTTCAGAATTACGTGTAAATTCTTCATGTGTAAAACCTTGTAAACTATCTTGAAATTGTCTTGCATATTATGTGTTTTGCCAGGGCACACCCACAGTCCTTCTGATTCTGATTCTAATTAAGGGAATAAGAAAGCTGCTTGTCATATTTGTTTTTGTAAGACTGAGTCATGACTAATTGAACCCATTCAGAAACCATGTACACATCCCTGAATTTTTAGGCATACATTGCAATGTGGGCAATTGACTAAGCATCTCGCTGTGGTGCTGGGGAGGCTGAGTGTGTCTTCCTTTTGTTCTTTGGGTGACAGAGACCTACAGCTGTCTCCTTGTTTGTGTCTCTCTTTTCAAAACTTTGCTCTCTCTCTGCACAGTTAGACACGGTTTCAGGGTTTCCCGCAGGCTAAGTACACCTTTGTACTAGTTAGCAAGCAATAGCAAATGTGAAATATGGTCTTAAAGAAAATACTCCTACCAAAAATGCTTCCCCTTTATATAATAACCTCCATCAGCCTGAGATATACACAATATTAATGAATTATACAGTGTATCGGCATAATGCGTATTATCTTATTTTTCTCCAAATTTGAAAGCAAATTAGTGAGGTCTCCAACATTTTCCTCTGTATCCAATTACAAAGGAAAGGATTTGGGTCACATTTTTGGTGTTTTTTTTTTTACACAGTGGATGGTCCCTATAAATAATTAACAAGCTGGTCCTTCCACATGTTACAGAGAATACTTTTTTTATTTAAAAAGAGAAGGCTTTCAAGGTCCATTGGGAAAAAGGGGATCTTAACCCCACCTTTGAAATGAATAACTTGCAACAAACAGTAGAGTCAGCTGGTAATAAAATTTATGGGGTAACAAGGTAATGGATGGCGTTTATATAATGTTCTTCACCTAGAAATCCCAGGGGTGTTCTGTATTGCTTTTTGGGGAATAACTTACTTCAGTCACCAACACATATACTGTCCACCTTGTGCTGCACAGTGGCCATTTTGCACCAGTAGGAATTATTTAATGACACTGGGGGGTGATTATGTGGCCTTGGGTTTCTGATAGGACCTAAATAGGCACAAAGACATGGTTAATGATTTTACCGTTGTATAGTCTGTCATTTACAAGAAAGTACTCAGCTGCTAAAGTCTTGTTCAAAATAAAGAACTGCCCCCAGTGCCCTCTGGACTACGTGGAGTGGGGGGGGGGGGGGAGGCTACCATCCCTGTATGAGAAACTAAGTCTTTCCCAAAGCTCTCCAATCTAAACAAGTCAGATCCAGCCGTCATATGGTGTTAATGGCTGATGTAAATGTCAGGTTTTACATAGAATAAAGAAATACTTCAATATGATATACATATGTTATGTAGTGCCTGGAATATACCCAGGAAGTACAGGATATTTGGCACTCACTCACATATGCATATACAGATGCAAACAGTACAAACGGCTTATAAGCACAAATGGAGCCGACCTTCGTATGCACTGTGAGAGGGAGCCGGAGCTCTGGCGCCGGGCATGATGCACTAACAAGCCCCGTCGCCAGCACTTTCTCATATTGTTTGTAAGTCTGTTTTCTCACCAATGCACTTGTAAACAAGCTAATAAAAACCAAGCAAAAACATTTTGTACATTTACATTTTATTAAGGAACATTAAACACGAGCAAAGGGCCCAATTTGCTAACAATTTCCACGGCATAGAGAATTTTCAGCCCACTATAGAGGACTAAGCCAAAGTGATGTTTTGACAGAACCCCTTACTGAAGTTATGCGCTGGAAAATATGTCCACAAATACAGCCTTACAGGGACAATGAGGGGGGAGGTGAGTGGCTCAGCGGGCTAAGTCTCTATGCCCATGATCAGTGCAAGCCCCATCCTCCATACAGTAAAACAGTCACATGCCTGTGGGCCCTTGAGCTAGGCCCTTAACCCCCAGCTCCAGGGGTGCTGCATGCTGGCTAACCTTGTGCTGTGATCCCCACGCAATGGAGTAGGAGCACAATGGGGTAGGCAAAGACACAAACTCCAATATGCTTGTGCGAATGGCCAATTAAGGATTCTTATATATATTATTCTTATATATATTATACTATATAGTATATAAACAAACAAACAAACAAATAAATAAATAAATAAATAATACTCTTTGGTCCAATGATGTCACATGGATGTTGATTATTTTCGTGTAACCACACAGGTAGCAAGCCTATATTAATGTGTTTTGATGTTTCATTAAACATGTTAAAATAACCTGTGTGAGTTTTTACTCATAAATAAGCAGTCTTCTTCTGATCAACATAATTCTCCTTGGTTTTCAGAATGCCTCTTTTGACGGTTTCTATGGTAACTTAACGGTCTTGCCGCTTCCAGTGATCAGCCTGACCGGATTTTATTGGATCTTATAGGAACTATATTTTTAAGGGCACATTGTAACATTTAATAATGCTACTTCTGAAAACTGTGACCAGTTTATTCTTATTATTATTTCTTGTTTGTTAGCCATGGTGTAAGCAGGATGAACCACTTAGCAGTGTGCGGTTATACGAAAATAATCAACTTGGTTAATAAACTTGGTTAGTGGCCCACCGCTTTGCATCAGGCCACATTACACCAAGTTCTCACTGATTTCTCATATAACTGCACAGCTCATCAAGGTTTATCCCTTATACAATGTTGTAAGGAAGTAGCATGTCGTTATAAAGCTTTGCCCACTGTCTGTCATCTACTACAGTTTTAAAACAAAGGCATTGTTCATGCTCACTGTTTAATAATTTTGTGCAAAATTTTTATTCCCCTGTGGATGTCCTTCCATGTACACTTCATCAAATTATGTGATTCACTGAGTAAATTTAATGCCTAGGTGCATATCATTTCAAAGGGAGAAAATTATGCTGTAAACGTAAATGTCAAAGTAAATATTAATGGTCAATCTGTGTTTTCAGTCTGGCTGTATATAATAATGATCTAAACTGTATTTATGGTGGATTACAAATTGTGAGGACTTCACCATTTTGTGCGAGTGTTGTGCCTCCCGATTAGTATGAAAACATGCATTTATGCATTTTACAACTCGGTTTCAAGGAAACGATGGCAACCTTTTAGTCTAAACTGCTGCTGTCGTACATGCAAGCCCTCTTGAGGCTTAGATCCAGCACTGTACTGATCCTGAACATAGCTTCCTGTTGTGTCGGTCTGCAGAAATGATTAAGAATACATGTGATCAAGGAGGTGAGGAACCGCAGCATCAGTTGAAGACGACGCTCCCTACTTCTCTACTTAATCCAGATAAGAAAGCAAATGAATTAATTAAAGTGGTTTATGCAATCTATGAAATATTCAGAAGAGGAACTACGGAATGACAGATCGCGTATGAACTTAATTGGGCCATCGCTATTGAGATAAAATGGAGATTTTATTTCCTGGTAAAATGCTGCCAGTCTTGCTCCCACACTCTTAGAACTGCAAATTTAGCAAGTCCTTAGACTGCTGATGTCACACTGCACTAACGAAGTAAACCGCGCCTGAACTGACACATCAGCCTCAGACACAGATAAAGAATGACTGCCGACACTGTTATCGAGACTCATAATCTCGCCCAGTTAGACACCAGACAGTTATGGTACACTTCCCAAAAACCAAAGGGTGAGGCAAGAGACACACCTGAATAACTAGGCAATGTTAGCTAGCTTATCCGAATACATGCACGTTAATTAGCAGGTCATATGCATGGCTGTGTGGTGTGCATGCCGTTAAATTTTATTGATCTGTCACCTATAACCATGCTGACCTTGTACCTCACTGTGGATGGATACGTCTGACAGACAGATATGTGGCTGAGATTTAGGACAGTGCAGATCTGAGAAGCAGGGCCACAGCCTCCCCGCTGCATTCCTTACAAGCTTTTTCGTGCAGTAGCCGGGCCCAGTGCTGGCATGGCGTAATATGAAGACAGTAAGTCAATAGCGGAGAAGTGGCAGACAGGGCTAACAGGAAAATGAAAACCAGCGGCCTGGAACTGCCTCTGATTCGATTAATTGCCACATGCTCCCATAAAGCAAATAAACAGAGAATGGACCGCACAGAGGAATCGGGTTTTATTGCGACCGAACGGTAGCTGTAAGAGCGCATTTCAACGTTAAGTGCCCCCCACTGCGCCACCTCTAAAGTGGGCTAAAGGCCTGACATATGACATTTTTATGGAATTCAGATATTGCCTAATGCTCCTGCAGGACTGTTGCTAGAGATGTGAACGATTCCTTTAAAATCTTGATAAAAAAAAAAAACAGGGTGAAATTAGAACAAAAACACAGGGGTAATGACATGAATTGTGGCATAGAGCCTCATAGTGCCCACACACACATACCATTCCACCACCACTGAAACACAAAATATTACTATTTTTATTTGGTATTTGTTGGAGCTTAATGAAAATAAAACACATCGAGCCCTAATCATATCATCACAAAGAAAACATTCAAGAAGACAGTTAAAACCAATAATACAGTGTTGACTTGCTATTATATAAACTGTGTCCCACAATAACTTTTCAAGATGTTCCTATGGCTAACCCTAAATGCCCCTTGTAGTGAAACATACAGTAATGAGTTACTTTACTGACTGACTTTAAGCTTGTAATAAATCTTGGTTTTCTCTGGTATACTCTGTCAAGCATACATAAACTGGAAGTGGATGCCTGCAGGTATATTATGATACAGTGATCCATCACTGGATGAAAAATAGACAGTACCAGCTATTTCTCAGACTCTGTCTGATTTATGCCTGAAACAAACACAGGGTCTGTGATTCAGTCTCACCGGCATGAGCTTTCGCCTCCGTTTTTGGTTAGCAAAGGTGCACAGGATGCAGTCTTTGTACTAGTTGAACAAACTCATAATTTAAATATAGAAGCAGAAAACTCACATTGGATCTTAAAGGATTTCTGACATTATCAGGACAACAAGAAAATATACATTTATATTATGGCTTTCTGCCTGGCAGTCCTTTCCTGTTCTGCAGGCATGTCTTACTGTAAGTATCCCTGCATGGCAGGGCTTTCTGTCTGGCAGTCCTTTCCTGTTCTGCAGGCATGTCTTACTGTAAGTATCCCTGCATGGCAGGGCTTTCTGCCTGGCAGTC
>JAODKN010000093.1:10655464-10668228 GCA_026774425.1 Petrocephalus zakoni
AGACCATGCTAATGATGAAGATTTTAAAGAATAATGCAAAGCAAGCATTAAACAGGACAGAGGGGTAAAATCTCGAGAAGATTAATGTACCCCATTCAAAGCTGCCTACCAGACACATCTCTGTTCACCTTTTCTTTCTAACTGTTAAGCGTACTGTAAGCATATTTATGCAGATAGTATTGCTTAAAATCAACCGTACATATCTGTCAATCAAATAATAACAAAGACATGACACAGACGGTGCTAAATACAAGTGAAAATGACCACCAAGACTCATTGTGATCCGATCACTCAAACCATTTGCCATTTGACCACATATCTTTTTTAGTGTAAACACTGACCCACCCTGATGCGTCCATGACCAGGACTTCACAATAACGGTGTGCTGTGCAGTAACAAAATCAGAGTACAAGCGGTCAGCTGGACACCTTGGAGACGCATGTTAGGCACAGGTGTAGACGCGATGTGTCTCAGCTGTCTACTTATGATCTGATCCCCAAGACGGATTTTAAAACCTAGTGTAAACAGGGCCACTGGGGGAAGGGAGCCAGCTTCAGTCTCATTATAAGTCTGTGGCTGGTGCTGAGAGACAGACGGACAAGCAGAGAGCGTTCCTCACAGCACAGGGGTGCATTTTGCGGCACGGTGTCACGCCTCGCGGCACCCCCCCCATCGCATGCACACGCCCGTAAAAAGCAGAACGCGCGAGGACATGGGAAGGGCATTGCATCTGCGGCCTAATGGCTCAGAACAGAGGGCAGGAAAAGCTTTTAATCCTGCCGGCCTGTCAGATTCGTGGCGGCGTGAGCAGGGTTTCCCGAACAGAGCATTCAGAGAGCGGCCAGGTGCCGTCAGCATCATTCTTGGCCAGGGAATGACCTACAGAAGTGCACCCCATGTTCTGCCTACCCTCATGTTTTAGAGCCTTTAAACCCCTGGAGAACTGTATCCTCAATGCAAACAAACAAACAAAACACCCCTATTCCTCTTTGCAAGTAACGCACCAGCAGCCGGCTGATGTTACCATTACAATTATCTTCGCATTCATGTAGCTGACACACTTGTCCGTGAAAATGTATGGAGCATTTTCATATTCGCTCAAAGCACAGTGCACAGGCAGGCATCGTGTAACACGCGTTAAAGGCTACAGCAAAAATAGCACCGCTTCCCATTGCCGGCATTTCACAAAGAAAAAAAAAATTGTAGACATAACACAGCAGTTCAAAGTGATCTCGTTACGCAACTGGTCTAACTACTCATTGTAGTCAAATGCACTCCTAGTCTCTCAGCTCGTCACGACAGGAGAGCTACCAGAAGGTGTTAAAGCGAACACCAGCATGGGGGAACGGGGCTTATGCAGATGCAGGCCTATGCAGGCAGCTCAGGGAAGGGTGTCCTAGGTTTGCCAGCAAAAGCCTTGAGGATGTCACAACAAATGATGCCGCTGAAGGAGCAGCGAGAGACGTGAGAGCGGCGCCATCCGAACCGCACCATTAAACTGTCTTAAACTGTCTGCTTCACACGAGCGCCAGCCTTCACCCTCCCTAGCAAACGTGCTTGCCACTCCCGTCTCTCTGCGGCGGCTTAGCCCGGCTATTCGCGGCGCCCCGGAACAAGAGGAAATCGCTTACTACCAGCGCCGCCCTTAAAAAGCAATGACTCTGGTGCTACTCGGCAAATTGAAAGCCGGGGAAACGTACACACAGCACCGTATGAATCATTAGAATTCCCCAGACACGCAGGCAGCTGTGTTCTTTCTTTAGTGCCTTATTTTTTCCCCACCATCTCAGCCCTGGCACTTGTTCCGCATAAGTGTTGATCATGACAATATCAGCGTTTATCTACCTGCTGCGTCCCCATCTGTCTGACACATACTCGCTGGCTTCAGGACAGCTTTCCCCGTGTGATGGCTTGATGAAGCAGAAAAAACGGTTAAAAAAACACTAGGCTTGGGCAGTTGCAACCTGCCACTTTGGTCTGTCTCCGAGACTGCAAAGGTAGAGGTACAGATGTTCAACTGCGCACATCTGGATGTTTCAAACACAGCCCAGATGTTAAAGAGTGCACTGACTGTTGCAGAGGCAATAGCGTTTGCTCCTTGGCACACTGACTTTGCGTCGTCTTATCTGACTTCACAAATGTTGGCACCTTCATACCTGGGAACAGATCATAGTGTTACATGCTACATACCACATCAACACATTGCAAGTTACCATCTGTCATTGGAATAACGACGTCCATTCTCAAGTTTTTAATAAAACTAAACTATTAATTAAACAGAGAGGATTTAAGAACCATGTTAAACGTTCCAGGACATACCTGGAATTTTTCTGAAAGTAATTATTTATGTAGCCAGCCTAAGCATATATAATGTGATTGTGAGCTCAGAATCTTGATTTTTAGGCTGCATATTTTACTCAACTCCTTCCCAACCAGTCTGCAAAGATGGTGTGCTGGGAATAGAATATTCTTTTCTGCCCCCAAGGACAAGATTAGAACAATAACCAAGCACGCTCATTACACTCTGAGCTATGCTGGGCATTACTTCAGGAGAGGAAATTTACAAGGTTCTAAATCTGTAACTGGTTTACAGCTCAGTGGCACCACCCACGTTAAGCACTGAAATGAAACTTATCAACACACTGGTATATTTAATACTTCTAATGCAAAAACTTTTTGTTCTCCAAAGATTATTCGGCTTTTGGGTAGGTGCTCAATATGCAGAACAAAAAGAAAGAACCGGGGATTTGATATAAGGTATGCCTCATGGAACCAAGAAATCACGAATCACGCTTCATAGCACAGAAGGACTATGAGAAAGAGAAATGTCTAATGGCGATACACACATTTCCGAGCTTGTGGGCAAACACAACAATTACCAGATTTCCTGAGATGCTCTAATCTTTTGTTTTTGTGGGGAAACTATGCGTTGATGCTGACCCTTGGCTCCACGTTGGTCATTCTCCAAAGAAACGGCACCTTCAAACCTAACGGAGGCCTCCTCTTTGAGTTCACATTAGGTCACTGATAAGTCACAGACCTACAAATTCATTGCTACCTCAAAAGGACTAAGTTCGGCAAGACTTGTGCAATTCATCTAATCTGCCACATCAGACAGAAAGGGAAAGATAACTATTCCGATCCACTAATGTCAAAACAATCTACCCTAATCAACCAGCGTTCCTGAATGCTCTCCTTCTGTTCCCAATTTTAAATATTGTGCTGTCTGAGTTCCTGACTCCAAGAGTCTGGAGTAAAATATCAAGATGGGAAAAAAGGCTTTCATCCCTCCAACTATCAATATTGTTGAGTGTGTCCATCGACAGAACCTGTTTCCCTCATTGATTTTCTCATTATGTCACTCAGGTTTACTGTAAGTGAGCTTCCCATACAAGCCATGTGCTGGACTTCATCCACAGCAAGAAAGATATGCGGGGAGTCTTACAGAAATGCCAGAGGCTTCAGAATGAAAACATATTGTGAGGAACCCATTTACTTTTAATGCCATTACGAGAAAATGCAACTTTTGATGGGTTTTGTGCTTCTGGGAAGAGATTGTTTCCTTGCAAATGAGCATATTAAGTGGATTTCTACTGTAAGCACAAAACAATTAACATTTCTGCGCTAAAAGATATTGTGTAATTACCAGAAAAGCTAACCCAGCTGGCTTTATTTATCGATAGATCTTATAAGGACTTATTCTATGGGTCACCAGGAGCATATGCCAGTTAGTGTGGACTGCAGGAAGTCATCGACATGACATGAGAAGAACAGAAGAATGGGATAGGGCTGGATGATATAAATGATATATAAACTTATATGATAAAAGAAAACTTTGATAAGGAACACTGCATGACATGCATTAGCCTATAAAATCACAGAAATTAACTTAATTCCAACCAATCATATTATACTCTTATAAGAATAGACAATGCATAGTTTGACTGGATTAGCAAAGCGCGCCACATGGTACTGGTTTGGTAATATGCTTGAGTCACGGGAGAGATGAACTCTCACTCAGAGGAAACTTCAAGTGTCGGTGAAAAAGCTGACAGCTCACACGCTACGCAACATCTTTTAAAAGGAGATATTGTTGATAAGGTGAAAAATGGTGTTGCGGTGCTTTGGCGATTTAAGATTCGACATGGAACAGAGTAGAGCTGTGTATTGTAACCTCTGCTGAAAACTTGTGCTCTCTGCAGGAGGTGGCTGCCCTTCACGGTCACGGAGAGCAAGATTGGGTAAGCTGAAAAGAGAATTTCCCCGCTGGGATCAATAAATAGTATCAATTATTATTATTACAAACTTACTTTACACCTAAAGCATTGCCATCTAGTACAACATACAGAACACAAGTGCTTATAGTCACAAAAATCAGTAACCTTTAATCTGAAGAAAAATTGAACGAATCACGTCCCGTATAAGTTAAAAACAAGACAAGCTATTTTATTTTTCATCAGGGGATGGGTGACAGTTCATGCAACAATGTCAAACTCGTTCCCTGGAATAAAACGCGAGGCAGAAGGAGCAAAAATATATATTTTTGGATGTTTTGTTTATTAAAATTAAATTTTAAATTGAAGTCCATTGTCATGTTATTCATGCTCTAAAAAAATATTGTGATAAAAAATTGCCATATCACTGAACCCTAGACGGGGGTGGGGGGTGTGTAAGAATATACAAAAAATTTGGTTTTTGCATCTTTGGTGATAATTTCCAAGTGCCAAGAATTTTTGAAAAATAGTCATCAATCCCACATTTTTCCCCAGATTCATAATAAATATAATAGCAACTGATACTTTATTGATTCTCTTCTCACCTCCTCCAACCTTGCTCTCCATGAGCAAGCTTGGCTGTGAAGGGCAGCCACCTCGTGCGGCACCCAGGGAGCTGGGGGTCATGGGCCTGGCTCAAGGGCCCACTGACGTGCCGAGGCTGGGCTTGAACCGGCGACCTTCCAGTCACAGGCACAAAGGCTTAACCCACTCAGCCACCCTCATATTTAGATTCCGCTGCACTATGTTTGTCTGCAGCATTAGCATTAGAATACGATTCCTTAAAGCAATGAGATATTAGTCATATAGGAATGATACAGGAACCTCTTGAATTGAGCAAAAATGTTGAGCCAGCATAATTAAGCTGTGTGTGCAGAGCTACTGTAACACATGGAGCAGTATGGGGGCATTAAGAAAGCAAACAGAATGCTAATCTGGCACAGTGGGGTGGAGGTATCCTGCCCTCGTCTCTGAAAGGAGGCAGGGAAGAAAATAATTCGATAACATCGCCAACAGCAGCATGTTACAACAGCACCTGCAAATGCACGCCCATCAGTGTGCGGCCACTCGCCGCGCAACGCGGCTCGCTGCTCCTGGACCTTGTGGATAGAGTATGGCCCAGAGAGGCATTTGGAAAAGGCTGAGCAATTAAATTTATGCATTTACGTCACACTTGAAACATCGTGACCACACACTGAAAGGGCTTGAGTAGCCTGAAGAGTGGTTTATTACCCATCTCGAGCAGGTCTGTCAAAGAGGAAAGGAGAACTTGTGACTATCAGTCAACTGTCAAAAACAGAGGCACGTTAAAAACATATCATAATACTGCAGAGATGCTTTGCAGCCCCGGAGCACTCAGAAAATAAAAATGCTAAGTAGTCAAGTAGTCATTGCTTCAGAAATGTCTGCACACACACACACACACACACACGTCTCTTTCCTGGCATACCACCAAAAACAATCCATAATAAAGCCTGCTTCAACAAATCCGAGTGTCCTTGTTCATAGAGGAAAAAAAAAAAAACACACACAATAAAAATACACCAAGTATCTCGGGAAACCAGGCAACCCACTGACACTGGCAATCAGGTAGGACATTTAGCCATTTATGTGAAACCGTCCTCTTCGAACAAGTGCTATTGATTAATGGTGAACCAATAACATCTGCTTTTTCCCCAGTGCCATTTACGATATCAAAACAATCGACATGGCAACCCAAACATCGACTTTCACAAAAACCTCTAAACACACAACCTGAGAACAGATAACATGGCTTAATCAGTATATGACTTAAAGCCAGGAAGCTTGTCTACCACTTGACTTGCTCGCACGAAGCGCGCCAGGCAGAGGCCTTGGCTGGCTGACAGTAGGCGGTAGGTGTGAGCCTTGTGTTTGCATGGCTGTACCTCACAGCTCCATTCCATTATCCATCACGTTTGGGTGAACAGGGTGTCTTGCCCACTTTCATACTTGATTAATTATCCTCTGTTTAAATGTAAAATCAGACCCGACCATAAGAAATCTGGAGAGTGCTGCATTTGGGTGCTGTGAGGTCAGCCTTTCATCACACTCTGTACTAGGATTTAGAATCCAATTATCAGAGCCCTTTGAAGGAAGTTATCATATTTATGGGGCTTGGCTGTATTTTTGTTTAAAACGGTAATTAGCGTGCGCGATATTAAAGGAGATGCTGGTGTACCTTTCACCACCTGTCACAATTTTATGCACCGCTGGTAACCTGAGTTGCTAGCTATACATACTACACCTGTTCTGGTGGTGCACACTGCCTGCCTTCTTCCTGCTTCTCTGCTAAGCATACAGTACATCTGCAGGCCGCTATTATCGTTCTCCTTAAGGTGCAGGTTTATTTTATTATATACAGATACATCCTATCTGATAGCCCTTCTGTGCTCTGTGATTCCCACCTACTCCAGGCCGAATGGCTGTGCTCTGGCTGCAGGTGATGTACGACTGGCAAACAAAAATGCTCCTATTTCTCATTCCACTGGCCAGGAAAATATTCCTTAGAATAATATATACATTACCGCTATGAAATGTAACATATACATAAACATAATATATTGAAATATTATCAAATGGCATTACATTTCATCTCATGAGAAGTTGAAGACTGCTGAATTTGCTAAATTTTAAATATTTTTGTACATTCTGTCTATAGACATTTAGTCTGAAATAGTACAAAAACTAAATTACTGTAGTTCATAAAACCTGAGTAAATCTGCATTAGGTTTGAAACAAAATATTTCGAACAAAATATGGAAATAAAAGCACGTAATAATGATTGTTGTAACTATCAAATGTGTGCAAAAAAGCATTGAAATGCATACCATTGTATTTTAAGTAACTTTAATAACCATTGTTTTTTTTCATAGCTTAAATTTTGATTCTCCTTCAAAAATGTCAGGAAAAATTTTATTTTTAACGAATACCATTCTGATTTGAAAACTTCTATCTAAAAAAATGCTACTTAGTTATTAATTTCAGCATAAAATGGTGCCCAAATGAAACCAGTGTATCTTTCACATAATGTAGCTGTTGTGCAATTCTGGAAATACGAAGAACTGGGAATAGTGAAATATATATTTGACAGTATTAATCCATTTATTTGACAATAAAATTGCAACCTGTCTATGATAGAAAAGAATCAGGAAAGCCAAATATTTATGATACACTTTCAAGAAGAATAAATGTTTATTCATTACATTTATTTATTAACTTACCCCCACCCCCTTTGGTTTTTCATCCATCCTGCCATTCATCCATAAAATTTACAAGCTATGTTTGTGTGTTTAGGTTTTATTTTGCTTCCTGAAAACAATAACGGACATATTAAAGATGGAGTTCACTTACATAAATAACAATATTTTATCAGCAGAGGTTTAACTGTTACCATCAATCCATCCATAACCACTTCTGAAAATATTATAAATAGGTAAGAATATTTTTCTATAATTTGTTGGCTCCCTCATCCAAATACTTTATCAATAGCAAATTATGTTGATATTTAATAGAAATTAAGATGTTATTATACTGTAATAGTATATGCCACACTATTAAAAAAAGTCAACAGCTGAAAAGTAATGTGAAAAATATGAAGAATATCAATTCAGTGTTGTGAAAGAACACTATTTTGTTATTTTATACTTGACTTGTTGCATATAGTAAATCCAGGTACGGAGGAATGAGTAACTAATACTGATTCAAAAATAAAAGAATTGACTTTTATACCATAGTAAGGACTATAAAACATAAATCTAGCAAATCATTTGATGACTCATGCATTTCCCAAATAAACAAAACTTCTGACAGAATGAACCATCCCCCCACCAAACCTAGCATCGTCAAAGAGAGCACAAATTAATCCATTTGAATTTAAAATCTAGCCAGACCACCCGGCAGGTACACGATTTGAAAGAAACACATTTTCATGGCTGACTTGATTATTGAGTGTTCACTCCCACAAAGTCTGAGATAAAAGCTTGGAAGGAGCACCGAGGATGCACTTTGCAGCTCATATTGCAGCAATTCATCATGCTGTGGCGTTTGCATCGAGTGATGCAGGGTTTACAGTTTCAGCGGAGAAAGCCACTTACAGGGGAAGATAAATAGCAAACAATACGTATAACGCTGCCAGCCGGGCCTATTGCTTTCCGCGCGTTCTTACTACAGAGATGGCTCTCAACTTACTAGTCAGATGAGTTCCATTCCACTTCCATTCCCAATCAAACATACTCTTCATATCTTATTATCTCATCATTCAACTCTAGATATTATCTTGTCCTCACAGTGACTGGGTGGAAAGGGTTGTTTGTAATCAGTAGCCATTCCAACATCAAGGTCAACCATTGTCCAGATCTCTGGTACACATAACAAATAAAATATCTAATGCCAAGGTAAATGTGCTGCAACATAGCATTGAACTTCCTGTTATATGCATGCTAAATATATGTAATGTAGCATGCAAAATCCAACTATCACTTTACTGCAATAACAAATGTTGTATGAGTAATGAAATTCATTATTTTCTTTCATTGCTCAAAATGCCAAATTCTGTGCTTATTACTCTAGGTAATATGTTGTTGTGCATTCTTCTTGGTGTCTGGCAAATAAAGGTTGAAATTAATATGAATTAACCACTTTAGCTATGTCTTTGTAGCTCAAAAATTCTAATGTTCCCATTGTTCTGTATATATGAGTACATGGTGGTGGTGAAGGTGTCTTCCCTTGTTATCGCTTGGGTTTTCATCAGGTCTGCTATTTTGGGACCATGGGGATTTCATGTCTGGTTCTGTTGGTTTGTGAGAGTATTCAAGGGAAGGAGATGGATGACCCAGAAAAGCTGACCTAGTGTGGCATGTCCCACTTGAAAGGTAAAGAACACAGCAAAATGTTCACATAAAAATATCTGATTTTGTAAAAGTCATACGACTACCGCCAGCACATTATCGATTTGGTGGGCTGACCAGCAGATGTCCTCAACTTCCGATAATACCTTAAAATCTTTCTTCTCACCCAACTTCTTCTGACCTTTGGCAATCTTGTTTGTCCATCACATTTGCTTTTTATTAATACATATGCAAATCTTATCTCGAGTCGGTCAAATATCAATGATATCCCCTTGCAGAACACCCTGTTCTTGATTAAAGAGCTTAAGAAATTCTTCTACAACGAAACTTAAATTTGTCTGCTACCCAAAGATTATCTACAGATGGAAAAAGAGTCTCATGGGAGTGCCCTTGGTTTAAAGTCTCAATTATATAAAACTTAGGAAACGCCAACGCATGTGAAGCATATGATCATTGTGCTATTTAGACGTTAGTTACCAGCTTGTTTATTCCTTGCTGCTCTCCACAGCTTCAGGTTAGAATGAAACACATGAAAGGCATTTTGAAAAATATTTTCACCAAACATTATTATTATTGTCA
Organism: Petrocephalus zakoni; assembly: GCA_026774425.1. Classification (NCBI taxonomy): domain Eukaryota; kingdom Metazoa; phylum Chordata; class Actinopteri; order Osteoglossiformes; family Mormyridae; genus Petrocephalus; species Petrocephalus zakoni. The sequence goes on from JAODKN010000093.1 coordinate 10,665,186, forward strand.
CTGAGGACAAAGTCTGGAGAGGGAGAAGATCAAAGTGAGCTCTAACAGTGGCCTCTGGCTGTCTGAGTTGAGTCGGAGAGGTGAAGGACACTCTTCCTGGAAGACCCAGGCTTTGTTCACACAGTCTTTGAAGCAAACTTCATGTCCTAATTCAACTTGTCACACTTGGTTGGATTTCTCTTGCCATTGTTCTGCTTCTCCTCGGCCCCCCCCCCCCCCACCCTGTTTTCGCAAGCATGTGCAGATCATAGGAAGGATTCATTCAAGTTTTCTCAAGGCACTTCTTGTGCCTTGAACATTCTTAACAAAAAAAAAAGGAAAGAACACAATTTCTACAAAATGAAAAGAAAGCCCTTTTTATTTCTGCTCTGGTCCAATGCCACATAGTGCCATGGAAAAATCAGCAGCATTGGAGGAACCTTGTGTCTCCAGCACCGCTTCACTCACCCACATACATCCCTCTGATTGGCTGTGACAGTGACTGAGCAGGAAGTGTGTGCGCTAAGGAGGATACACACAGTCTACGTGCCATAAGACACTTAGATGTGGCATAATGACGTTAGTGCCTGGATTGGGTGAAAAGGTCTAATATGCTTCTCTTTGTCTCAAAGAAATCCTATATCAGGCTGCTCTACTTAAAATTGAAAAGACATTTAAACCAATACTAAATAATAATTAAATGCGATGCAATGTAATATTAACCTTAACAATAACAATCAAATAAAAAAAGGCTGCAACAAATAACTAATATATACAAACTCCTCAAGGCCCATAAGCTACAGCAAAATTATATCTAAGAGTGACAGGGGTGTGAAATTACTATATGCATGAAATGATAAGATATTGTAACACAGAAATGTACACCACGTGTGCAGAACAATGAAGGCATAACTGTAATGTTATTCTGCGTTTTTAAATGCAGTTTGTATATTTTATATCATGAATATATTATTTTAATTACCAATACTTAAAAAACAAACAATTTGCATTTGCACATTATTTTGTAATTACTATTGTACACGGTAGATTACCCTATGTCACCAATACTGGCTTTCGTTCTTGCAAGCCCCAGTGTACGCCAACTTTCATACTAACTGATATCCACAAATGAATATGCTTAATTGAGCAGATAATTGTTTCATTCTTAACAATTTAAACTTGAAAAAAACAAAATTGCTATTGCTTCAGATTATTCATAAAAGATGTGACAGGTTACGTTATGTTTACAAAAATATGTCCTCAACAATTTTCTCAAAGTAATATTTTTAGAGAAATTGCCTGGTTGTAGTCTAATAGGGACACTGGTAAGAACAAAAGATTACATACACACAGAGATGAGTTTTAATATTTCTCTCTTATATGGTACAAATTACAAAATGCATAGTCTATATACGCAAAAATTAAGATGTATAGGGGACTGAGGAATTGGATATTTCGTTGTTGTGGGTTTGAATTGACAAAAACATAGATATACTGTCCTTCATGATTAAATTGGACTTTGCTGTGATAATCTTTCTTGTAATGAAGCAAATAGCTTCTGGTATTTCAAAGTAATCTGGGATGTTTCTTATAGAAGAAAAAGCCTTTCTAATAGAATGAAACATATATTTCTAAACACAAAATGGCAAAAAAGCAGAGGAAATGTGAAAGGCTGTTGACAAATGACAAATACCGCATGAAGACACTCGCAGTAGCTGTCACAGAATGGCCTTGCCCTGTGCGATACCCTTAAGAGAAGCTTCATTGAACCGAAAGGAAAACAAATCAAACTTTGCAGTTTTTCTTCTCTTGTCAAGTGCATATTTGGGGCACATTAGCTCATCATATTCACTATCCTGCATTTTGTTTAGTGTAACATAATATGTCTTTTAAATATATGAAGTCATTAATTAACGTTGAGATTTTACTGTCATAATGGTGTGCATCTGTATATGGGGGATACTGTCTAAACTTTGATTGGTCCCTGCTAATGCAGGAGACTAATGCCACTCATATTTCCTCCTCATGCTTGGCAGCTCAAAAAAAAAAAAAAAAAACTTCTGAATTTGATGTATCAAATTAAGCAATTTATACCAAACACAGTGAAGGCGGAGTTGTAGTAATCAAGCCCAATGACTCTCCTTTTATCCCGTAGCTCTGTGAATGTGTCATGTAACTCTTTTACATTTACAGGTACCTTTACCCAGGTAAGTGTCAACTATACACAGTTATGCTGGAGCAGTCTTCAGCTATACGGCTACTGTCGCAGCAGAAGACAAACTTTTGACATATTCTGTGCACTTAATATGCACACAAAACGGCAAACAGATCTTTGGCATAGCTCTAATTGGCATTTCTCATGCAGGGTGAAGCTCTCTTAGATGGAGGTGGGAGTGAGTGACTGAGATTAGAGTGGAAAGTGGAAGGGAGACCCCTGACAGCTGGCATGACAGGGCTGGAGAGAAATGATTTCACACGTAGATTTCTGGGAAGAAGTCATGTCACTGTTGATATGAGACCTAACTGACATTCATCTGTTATACCTGGATAACCCTCAATCAGCCAAAACATTAAAAGACAGTAACAGGCATGGTGTCATTCTCCCGTATTTCATTAAAATATTCTTATACATTATTTCACATAGTTGAGAGCCAGGACAATTATAACTCATTCTGCCCATTTCCCAAAATAGTTCTTACTTTGCATCTTTACTCTTGTGAAATGTGACGGGTAAAAAGAGGTTTGACACTGTCAGTCCTTCCACAGCCGCTGGAATACAGAGTGACAGTGAGCCAGGAGCCTGGAGCCTGTCCCAGGGCCGGGGAAACCCGGGACAAGACGCCCACACAGTCACACCCTAAAGGCAATTTTTTAGGCACACTACTTCACCCAGCTGTATGCTTTCGGACTATGGTAGGAATATCCATGGTAAACCTGCAGAAAAACCACACACACACACACACACACACACACACAGAGACTTGTATGTACCTATCTAAATGGGGACCTTCCATTCATTTCTATGGGAAAAACCCTAATCCCAGTCACGACACCCTTAACCCCT
>JAODKN010000093.1:10682245-10692337 GCA_026774425.1 Petrocephalus zakoni
TTTTGTCACTGTTTGGTTCCCCGCCCCTTAAAAAATCACTTCTGCACCCCTGAATACAATAATAACTATTACATCACTAATAGTCATATAAACTAAAAATCATTAGAACTCAGGAAAGTCTATATAATCATATAGCCGCCAACACTACACAGAGTAAGAAGATATTTGCCAAGGGTAGAAGAAGTAATAGAAGAAATCTAATTTGAATATATACCATAAATGTAATGCATTTGCCAATGAATACTCAGGTCTACTCTGATGTACTTTGCTGGTAAAATAAAGAAAATAAAAACAAGCAGATATTTATTTAACATACAACTAGACACAGCCAGTCACACAGTGTCTGTTCCCCATGACAACTAATAGTACACAGATATTTTGATGCACTATAACTAATAGACTGTTAGGGGCCAATACCCCTGCAATTTTGCTTGTATATTATTCTGCAATTTCAAAATAATCATGCCACCTGCCTTGTAATGACTGAAGACATTTACATTTACGTTTATTTACTTAGCAGATGCTTTTGTCCAAAGCAACGTGCGAGTCAGGCGGATGGTGCAGTGGATTGTGGTCCTACCTGAGATAAAAATGTGCATATATATATATACACACACACACACACACACACACATATATTTATATATATATTTCTCAATCATGAGAAGAATATCACAGGCAAATCTATATACATTAGGTGCAAAATTTTATGTACATATTAAGTTATTTATGCAAAAGCCATACAATAGTTATAAAATGATGATAAAATAAATTTGCAGTCAATCTTATATTGTTTTCTCTGTTTCACCATAGATTAGACAAATATAATATGATGCAAAAATAAATAAAAAATGCTATGGAAATGGGTGTGTATTGTAGCTATTTAAATTTCGACTGTAATCTGAAATGTTTCCCTTTAAAACATGGCAGAGTGGAAGTATATTCTAATTTCGGCATTTACACACTTCTAGATTCTCTCACGTGGAATCTAGAGCAGATTCTGACCTTTCAACCTCCCAAAAAGGTTATATTTTGGTATCTTCTGCCAGTGCTCCAGTACAGAGGGCAGAGGCAGTAAAGGTCATTCACAAGCTATAGGATTTTTTGGTATTCATGTAAAATGGTGGATAGTATAAATCGCCATTCTCTTGCTCTGTGTGTGATTTCCCATATCGCCATGCCATGCATTCTGTAAGAATGCTCTGAATAAGACCTGGATTTTCACGATTCATACTGCAGCAAACAAAAAAAAAAAAAAAGAAAAATACAATAAGCCTGTTAGCATCCACCTCGTGTATTAGGGACATTTAACTACTTTGACAGATTAATAAATCATCAACAAAGGTTTTTTCTTATGTAGTTTTTTCGAACATAACAGCATGACATTTTCATCAAGTCATTGTCTGTTTGTAGTAGCAGAGCAAAAATGTAGGTTCTGAGGATAAGGACTTTCAGTTCACTGGCATAAGGAAGAGAGACTTTCAATTGTAGGAAAATAAAATGATGACAGAAACTACTATGCAAAACTGCTAACTGCATCTAAGGAATAATGTCGGAAGTTACGTTCAGGGTATATTTAAAACAAACTATCTCACTCGGCATTAAGATTACAAAGACAGAAAATCTACAAATGCATTTATATATAGTATGTGAATAGCTATGAAAGTTAAGTAAGTAAGATCACGTGTAGCACACATTTCTCAAAGCTCAGCAGCAAGGCTTCTCAGTGTAGTAGCTAAGGGTGCAGTTTGGTATCTTAAGACTTGCCAGGTCACGTCCCACAGAAGACTTTGTGGTAGTATCCTTGAACAAGGTACTTAAGCTAAATTGTGCCAGTAAAAGTTTAAAACTTTCTGGATAAAAGTAAGAAGTGTTGACAGGAAAGAAAAGCCTTTTCCTGGTGTGAGGTCATTCTTCCACAACCAATAATCTGGACAGAATAAAACAGAGATACTTTATTCATTCTAATGGAATACTGTCTTTTCACTGATTCTACATTGCTCTCCAGGAGATACACAGATACATGAGAGCACAGGGTCGGCCAGTGTTCTACACCCCTGGAGGAACTGGTTTTATGGGGTCAAGAACCCAAAAACAGCAGTCTCCTGGCCATGGGACTCAAATTAGCAACCTTCAGGTCATGGGCAACCTGCTGAGCCACATAGTGCCCTAACTGCACTCTCCTACCACAGCAGTGCCAAACACTCCTCCCAAGTGAGTCGCACATGATACCCATGGCTCAGACATCATTTTATTAGCTATCAGTTACGATAATAATGGTTCAAACCAACCAGCAGCGTACAAACCAGGGGAGATAGGGGACACGTGTAACCCAGCAATACTTAATATGGCTTAATTCGTCCCTTGGGAAGAAAAAAAAAATAACTTCACGTTTAAATGATTAAGAATTGTAATTCCAGTACCACAGGAAGCAGGACAAAGATGATTTATGTTAGGCCCTTCTCTATATTTGCAGTTCATTAAGTCATTGTCTGTTTGTAATAGCTGGCAAAATTAAGGTGCTGGGGATCTGAACTTTCAGTTCAGCGTCATTAGGGAAAGAGAGATCGCTCTGTGAAAAGTGTACCTGCAGAAATCTATAGCACACAACTTAATCAGGGAGGGCATTGATCTTAGTTATTGACGAACAACTGAAGAGCTAAAGGGCCCTTTTCCAGAAGTTGAGGACGGTGATTTGATAGCATCCATCCAGGATTCTCTGTCATACAGGTAGCTAGAAGTGTACCACCAAGCGATTTCCAGTTCATGTCCCAGGTACAACTTTAAAAGGGTACTATAGTGGAAACCATTTAATTTATGTATTTAAATGATTAACTACATTTCTATTTAGCTATTATTTCATAGTATTGGTGACCTGTTCCTGTGTGCGGCTTCTGTTTGTTTGTCTGGACTTCTGGCACATTATTATGTTTAGACTATAGACCTGCCTTTGTCAGCCTGTACCTGCACTATGACCTACTGCTGGTTTTAACTAAAAATCTTTAATTGTGATTCTGGAAATAAAACCATAACTGCACTTGGATCTTATCTACATTATATCTTAAATATTACAATTACAATTGGAAAATAGACAAGAAAGCTTTACTGCCATCATATTTCCACATGGCAACTTTGCATTCGCATCTCTACATTTCATAGCTCTTTCAATTTTTTTAAAAATTTAATTTAGTTACAGCTGCTAAGGCTTTCTGAGCAGCTCCAACAAATCAGCTGATAGAGAAATAATGTAAAAGTAGGGCTGGAGAAGGCCACGAATAAAAGTAAATGTTACAAGAAGGTTCTAAAACTACGGAAAGGCTTGTGATAGTTCCTGCATTAGTGTTCCTGCACTAATGATGGCTTTTGACCAAGAGTGCAATTCTTATACAGTACACGCTCTTACGCTTTTTTTGTGCCTAGCGAGAGTATCCCACTTTGCTTTGCCTCTTTGCAGTTGATTGCTTTATATAATAGGGTCTGCTAAAGGAAAATGCATATTTCTTAAGGACAGAACATGATAGTGTCAGGTCCTTTAGTGTATAAGTAGAGACTCTGCCTTGCACACTATTATGTAAGAGGAAACAGCTGGATGCTAAAGACGATTAACACCCTTCATGCACAGAACGCTTATTTAGCATTTTACTGGTCAGACGTTAAACATCCTGTCAAAATAAGGCCATAACTGTGCGAGTGACCTTAAACGGGATAGAACTGAGCAATGATGCCAAGAGTTTTTTAGCCTCCAAGTACCTCTAATTTCATAATAAATTAATATGAGTGCTGGGAAAGGCAAGGCATTCCCTAGTCAGCACTTTCAAAATTCTGCTGTCTTAACATGTTACTCATCCCTGAGCCTGACTTCCTAAGGAATGAAGGAAAATTATTTTTGTGGTGTTTTACAGAGTAAAAAAAAGAGAAAGATGACAAATGCCTTTAAAACTAGACTTTACTGACCCTAAAAAAAACAAAAAGTGCAATTGTCTTTATGTTTCCATTTTTAGCAGTAGTAAGGCAGAAATTATGGCTATATAACCTCAGTAATATTCAGTTAAACATAACCTTGTAGGTAAAATGCTAAATTTAATGGGTTAGCATATGGAAAAAAGTACCTAGGGGGACACTATTGAGCTTGCCTTTCCCCGAAGCTTTTCTTGGTATTTGAATATCTATTAAAAAACACTAAAGATATTTGACAATACTAAAAGAAATACTATATAGCATTGGGAGATGCATATGAGAAAGAGCTATAGCCATTTGATGGCTCTCCCATGTAAATCCTTCCATCTCAAGCACACAGGGCCCACATTCCACATCTGTCACTAATATGCTGACTTATTAAGGGAACAGATTGAAGACTCAAATGTTTTGTGAGGCATAAATAAGCAGACACTTAGCTACTGCATAAACCGGTATCAATCCACTGGTATATGTTAACATAAACTACATTTACTAAGGTCTGGGGAAAAAGACGTATAATGACAATAAAGCCGGATTATGGAGAATAAAACAGAAATCCACTGAGACACACTTCTTTTGTGTTGAAAGGAAATTATGAAATGCCATTGCTGAAGTTGACATGCCCAGATGAGACAGACAAACCATACCAAACAATGAAAATTAAAATGCAGAAACTTTCTGCTATTGTTCAGAACTGCCTTCTGCTATTCCGGAGAGATTTATTATTAAGCCAATGGATAATTGCATTTAAATCTATATACAGTGACAAGGCCCTACACACCTCTAGGATAACTATTTAATTCGTTGCTAATACATCTACTGTTCAGGTGAATGCATTTCATTTGAAAGACCATTGCAGAGGAAAATATATTATGATTGCAAGACTTTCCGTGATCATAATTCCTTGACAATTACATAAAATCATAACTGGATTCTGCAATATTTTAATAAGTTAAATTATCTTTCATTTATTAATAGAATGACTGTCGGCTTTTTAAATATTGGAAAATGTGGGAACAGTATAGCCTAAATTCCACATCATTTTGTATATTTAAGGCAGGAATTTGTAATAATGAATGGTTGATGACGAAATCATTACACTTTTAAATCGGTGCCGCAGAACTGTTCTCATAATACCTGACTAAATTTTACAGTCAGTACCTTAGTAGCTATTTACTATATGGTGGGCAATTTAAAAAGCACTGTTTAAAATCATATAGACTTTGTTCAGTAAGCCTTTTTTTGTCACAAATGTCTGACGGTCAAATGATCATAGCATGTCATTTTGACTGGCTGCTTTCCATGGCAATGTCTGCATGTATCCTGCCTCTCAGGCACGATTCTGCATAGGACACCCTGAAAAAGTTGCTGAGTCCGTTCAGTCTGGCAGGTGACGCCGAGCGCTGGCTGCCCGCTGCAGGCAGGTCACACTGTGTGCTACGGGCTCGTTACAGCTATGGGCTCTGTAGCCTTAACAAGCCACCCGAGAACCAGTTGTCAGATTCCCAGTGTGCAGAGACATTATTGTGTTGAACAGTCAGCCAGCAGCAAAAAAAAAAATACAGTTGAAGGATAGAATTGCAAAAATGTAAAAATAATGAATATTCAAGTCAAAAACACTTTGAGCAGACACACAGCTGATCTATGACCATCACAGTTCAGTAAGACGACCATTAGGATCTATTTGGTAGTATACAGGTGAAAACATCTACAAACTCTGGGTACCAAGTGAAATATGCATAAATTGTTGGAAAACAAGAGTGCTTCTTTTGAGATATTATGATTTTCATTGATTACCTACCTCTTAATATACTATCAGTAATTTCACAAAAAAAGACCATTTTTCGACCAATAGATCTCTCCACGGTATACCTACAGTATATCTGATTGTGTTTACAAAACAAACCTTCATCTCTTTCCTGGTCATTGATAACTCATTTGATGATACCCGGTTCTCTCATTTTTGATCCATACCTCCAGGTGTACCTCATTAGCTACCACATTCAGTAATCTGGCTTTCCCTCAGCACTCAGTTTTACACTTTACATAAGTTCCGAGAGCCTAGCTGCTTTAGGCAACATACTAGCTCAGTAGGTAGCACTGTTACTTCACACCACCAGCAGTGGGGCTTCGGCTTGCGACGTAATCCTATTCTTTGCATGTTGTACAGGTTTCTTTTAGAGTGTGAGTGTGTGAATTGGTATCTTGTCCATGGTGTACTCCATGTCCTGTGATGCCTGGAACAAGGTCCAGGGCCTCCCTAACTAGATTAACTGGTTGGAAGTTGGATGGATGGACTCAGTTTCCCTCCAGCAAGGTGAATTAATGGACCAAAATTTCCGTGCTCTGACATTGACTGGCATCCATCGAGGGTATTCAGATGAGGGACACTCCAGGATTATTGCAACGTTGTGTTGGTGGTTATCGAAGATACCAACGTGGAGACATTTGTTAAATTCCCTTGCAGGGGCACATGCTAGCAAGCATTTCATTGTACATGGTACTTGTACTTGTACGCATGACAATAAAGAATTGAATTTAATGCTATTTGCAAGTTGAATTATTTTTCATTTCCATTTCTCCACGTTGACGTCATAGAACACGTTTTGATTTAGCAAATGTGGGCGAATATGCTGAAACACGGCGCCCGGAGAAAGCAAAGGAGTGAGAGTGACACTCTCACCATTACTGGTTCTACCTAAAAATGCCTAGCAGTTTAGAAGCTTGCTGGCATGGAGAGCTAACTGAGAAAAAACAATGAAGAATGCTTTCATTAGTACACCTATAAAAACATTAACCTTAAAGTATAGACGTTGCTCTATATTTGGTGCCTGAGATCTGTGAGTAAACATCTTTCATCAATTTAGTGTTTATTACTAAAGAAAAGCAGTTTTGTCTCTCTTTCAGTTTAATCTCTGACTAGGTAACGATGTGATTACCCAGCCCACACGTGGCTTCAGGTACAGAGGATGATGGTTTGATGTGTCATAACTATACTAGGAAAACACCCAGGGCTATTACATTTACATTTTACATATTTAGCAGACGCTTTTGTCCAAAGTGATGTACAAGAGGGCCAAATAGCGCATTACAAACATAGATATGCTGTCAAAAGGTGGATTAGGCAGCTAGGCTGAGCTTCCAATGAATACCCAGTTATAAGCGTGTATCACAGCACAAGCTACATAAAGCTCCTAACAAACAAGAACCTAATAAGACCATTCAATGACCAGAAGTGCAACATAAGAACATTCAAGGAACATGAAGAGGCATCCGGCTTTCTCTTGTGTTCCGCAGGCCCTAGGATCCGTACGCAGCCCTCCCCTCTGCTGCTTCTATTTATTCCCTTCCTCCTGCCGGCTCGTTGCTAGCTGGCCAGATGCAGGCTTATTTCGTGCACATCTGACATGAATGCGGCCCCCCAGGGGATACCCCCACCCACGAGCGAGGCCTTTTAGCGGGGTTTCAGGACCTTCCCCTGCAGGGAAAGCTCACCTTCACACTGTCATTCCTTCACAAGATGGCCTGGCCCAGGCTTGTTTTCAGCATCTCTGACACAAACAGTGAGTCCTGGGGGATACCTCAAGCTAGGACTTGTACTTTTATGTGCAGATTTAGGTCTGATGCAATATTTTATGGAAAATAGCTGGAAGCCTTGACAGCAATTCTATCCATGAACATCTATACATTCCCCAGTACACCTCTATTAGTGTGACACCCCTCCTGAGTGATGGTGACAGCTTCATCTGTAGCACTGTGAGAATTACTGAGGAGAAAATCCCCATCAATTAGCTGTATCGCAGTGTGAGTGGTCCAGTCCTGCATTCGACTTTGCAATTTCCCCCTTTCTTTGCAACCCTAAAAAGCAAATAAAGTCTCCACAATTCTATATATATTTTTCTTTTTTCATTCTTAAGCAAAACTAAAATTGGCAACACAAAAACTTCTATCTATCCAACTTCTACAACTGCTTCTCTGCCACAGGCTAGATAATATAATGTTATATATAATGTTTGAAAATGGTATAAGAATAATGTCCACCATTTATAAAATCCACTAATGTAGTACAAGAAAGATAATAAATACCTTAACATCTGCAGACAAGTACGGCGCTTCAAAGAGACAATCATTTTAGTTCACAAAATGTAATAATCAACAAATTAAGGATGATGAGTGTTTAAAATGATAATTTGCTTAATTGAATTAATTTTCATAATCACAAATGATTCTCCTTCAGCTATAAACATCTGTGTTTGTTTCGCAAGTAGGAAAAAAAAATCTGTAAATAAGTCTTCAAGGATGAAAATTATGAGATAACAGCTCTTCATAAGATCTACATATGTAATGATTAAATAAAATAAATAGATTTACGTTTACATATTCACGTATACATTCTGAGCCCTGCCATGCGCTGGAATCCCATCCAGGGTGTGGCCCTGCCTTAAGCTGCCTGGCACAGTCTCTGCCACCCCCCACAGACAGATGGATATATACATGTATATATACCTTTATGCCACTGTGCATTATTGAAATAAAGTGATGTTGAGCTGGGAAATGTAATGCAACATATTCATTTTAGATGAGCAGTTTTGGGAGGTGACGGAGAGGGTGTAACTAGGGGTGTAATGGTACACAACATCACAGCTCGTTACGTACCTAGGGTTTGACGCCACGGTTTAGTATGTTTATGGTACGGCGGGAGTAAAAGAAACAAAGCATAAATTACTCTTTTCTCTTTATTAAACAATGGTTTACTGAAGATGTGTTTGACTGTCTGAAAATGTAAGTTCTGTCAATACTGCTGCGACATAATAAAAATATAATAAAATTTATTTTGTTCCCAAATGGCAGAATGTAATGATAGAGGAAGCACTTCTTTTTCTATGTCTGCCATAATGGATGTTGCTCAGGGGAGAAACACAAACACACAATAGTTCTGCATTTGCAGCATTCAATCAGTACATATGCGTACCGAACCGAAAGGCCCGTACTAAAATTTTCAGTAGGAATACGTGTACCGTTACACTCCTATTTGTAACCAAAAGGCAAAATCAGGCAATACAACCCCTAGTTGGGAAATGTGTATCATGTTGTTTTGGCATTCTTTTCCCTTAAAACTTATGTGGAATAGCCATTTAACAGTAAAAAAAAAAGCCCCTAAATGGGAGGTGAACGCAACCCCACAATGTTCAAGCCAAGGTAATCCCCTTGTTTTAATTTGTTTTGATCAAGATATTGCAAATTGTGACAAAGAAATTATAACGATTTTAGGACCATACACACTGAATGCACATATGGAATGAATAACTCCACCCATCCATACATCCATCCATCCATTTTCCATACCCACTTATGCAGGGTCGCTACAAGTGCAAAGCAGGGAAAAAGCTAGAGCAGGATGCCAACCCATCGCAGGGCACACATGCCATTCACACACACAGGCACACAGACTATTTGGCAACTCCAATTTACCTTACCATGTTTTTGGACCTCAAGGGCTGAAATTGTTCACTCCACACAGGGCAGGAGCCAGGGCAGAGACACTAAATATCAGACCAGATCAGTTTTTTTTTTTTTGGAGATCAAAATGCTACAATGATGTTTTCTAATTAACAGATCAGGCAATAAACTTCAGTATTTTTTTCATGCTAGCAACAAAAACATTAAAAATAAGTACACAAATAAAATATTCTGACATATAAAATATAGAAATGAAAATAAACAACACCAGTAAGGAAATACTGTACAGCACAATATTTTCAAAGTTTGCTGAAGGCAAAAAACACAGCAAGACAATGCAGGGGAAGTAGCAGCCATCAGGATTGTGTCTTAGGTTCACAGAGATCAAGACAACATGAAATGTATCTTCATTTCTCATTCGATCACGAGCAGTCTGCCGCCAGAATTGTTTTGAACTTTCAATAATATCATTCTTAGGGCTGCACGATTTTGAGAAAAAACCTAATTGCGGTTTTTCTGACAAATATTGCGATTGCGATGCGATTTTCGCGTTCGATACTTTTAAGTGCATAAAACCTAAATTTATGAATAAAATATATTGTTACTTTTACGACACAGAGGGTTAAATAAACTACATACATAGTGATTGAGGTAATGAGATTGTTCGATGCTTCG